>JAXGGA010000417.1:0-233202 GCA_038373865.1 Uloborus plumipes | reverse complement strand
TTGAAATTAATAAAAATATATTCCTAAGCATTATAAGGAACTGATAAATTATGCTTCAAACAATAAAACAGTTGTAATAGAGCAGAAATTTGCCTCAGAACCAATTTTCATATTATGTCATTCCCTTTTTGTGTAACGCAAGTTACTGCCTTATCTTTGACTGCTAGATTTTATAAAATTTAAATGCATCGAATATTTTTGCATTTTAATTTTGCTTTCAACTGTCATTTTCAAAAAATGCTTTCATACAAGATTTGTACAACAAAATTTGTCTGTACTGAGGTACTAAATGCATAAGAGTTGGTCGAAATGTAACGTAAGTTACCGTGGAATTGCCCTCAAGTTTCAAAATTTTTTGTTATGTAAGGGGACATTTCTTGGTCAATAGTAACATGCAACAAAGTAATGTGTGACGAATCCTCTCAATATGATTGAAAACAGCTGCCAATATCTGGTTTTGTGTCAAAACAAGCTCAGTCCATGCATCTACTGAACGGCAACTATAAGACCCCCCCCCCCCCCCCGAGTAACATCAACAAAATTATCATGAGAATTTTCTTAATTAAGTCTAACTTTTTGACTCTAAAATATAACACATTGAAGAAAACAGATAATAAGTTAATTTATTTGAAGTTTGAAAGGATAATTTAAAAAAAAACGCCTTTTTATTTCAAAACTTTCTTAAACCAAAACATTTGTGCGTGTAAATAACTAGAAAATATGGCTAATTTAACGGAAAATATTGAATGGAACGAGCGTGAAATATATTTTTATGGGTCTCTTGCAAATGTTTTCAAAAACAGATTGATTTGATTCTGATACGAGCGCTTTAATTAAAGCTTGTTTTAAAATAGCGAGTCACAACTGCTAGAAAGGCAGACCCCCTATCCGATGGATCCCCTTGAATACCTCATCGGTACTTGGAGAGCTTTACTTGTCCGCGTGAAACAAAAAATTTCCTTCATGCGCCAGCTCAGTTATGCTATTTAAAGACTGCAGATTCGCTCTTGTTAGAACTCGTCGGTTTGGAGTCAACAATAACAAATATGAAGTCAGAAATCATCTTATAGAAGCACGGTGCAATCTGATTATTGTAGCATTGTAAAAAATATCGGATTGGTAAAACAAGTAAAGAATTTTATCCTCCACAACTGCCTCTCAGACTACTGTTTCCGGCAGCAACACAAATCGTCTACTCTTAGACTACTATTACGTAGTAAGTTAGCGCCCTTCAGACATGACTAAGACAGAAATACATGTGATAGAACCCCAGCTCGGTATTCCATCCATAGACTGAAATTTCGTCCTTTTTCTGGACTTATCAGTCTGGAATAAGAAGTAGCCGATCTAGAGGCAGATATTATCTTATAGAAGCTGAGAATGCCAAACAAACTGGCACCTAAAGTAAAGATAGCACACCAGCGAAAGACAGCAGCAATGGTACGGTTCAACTCGTAAACTGAGGGCAAAGCTTGTAGGTAATAAGCAGCAAATTGCAGCCCCTCTGCCTTAGTCCTGCGTTAGGGTGATAGTGCCCTGCCAAATATTGTATTTGTATTGTTAAGGGTTGTATACAAATGACGTCACGTTTAGAGGTGGGGAGAGGGTAAATGAAATTTTGACAGCAAGTGATAGGGGGAAAAGAAGTAGTTACGAGAAGTGTAACATCACGTTATTAAAAAATATATATATAAGAATATATTTATGAAAAAATAGCGCAACATGTGATAAGTAGAAGAGGGGGATAAGTTGTAGAATGAAACTTTGTGACGAAAGGGGGAAGAGGTTAAAAATGTTAAAAAAAAAGTAACATCAGTTACGGACAGACTTTTAGTTAATTTTATCTTCACAAGTATCAACTACGAATGCATTGTTAACTACTAGTGCAGCGTCAAGTATCTTGTGCAGCTGTCAACTGCTGGTCTTAACTAACTTCAATGTAAAAAAAGCCGCAAGTTCTCATAAAAGATTAACATTGCCCAGTGAAATTTATACATGAAGAGGTAAAAAAAAATAAACACTTATATTGTATTAAAACACATGTTAATAAGATTTCTATGCATTTTACGAGCTACGAAAGACGAGAAAATATGCATCTTTCTTAGTTTGCTCATATTTTATTCAGCATTAAATATCTCTCTTCGTTAGGAGCATTTTATTCTGAGAAACTAAATATCATCGTTAGAACTAAACGCCTTATGATACATGTAACTGCAATTATATTCACTTGAAGAGATGTTCTAATCCTGTGTTCTCCTACCAAATATATGTATCATAATACCGAGATAGAAGGATAATTAAAGTCGTATCATGTATGGAAATTAAACTTGACGTTGCGTTCCTTATGCCTCGCAATGGCTTACCTTAATTATCGGGATTAGTAGGATCTCTAAATATATCCAGATGCTTTCTCAAAAGTAACATTTTTGATTTAAAAGCTAATTCAAACTTAAATATAATCTGTCCAAAAATAATGTTCTGCGCGATTTTGCTATAAAAATAAGCACAAGAACGAGATTTTAATGCGTGTTTTCGAATCTTCTAATGGGCTGTTTTACCACTGAGTATTTCCTTTAATTCCACGGTCTTTTACTTTAGATGACAGCTGTAGAGAGAAGAGGTTGCAAAAAGAAAAAGAGGGGAAAAAGACATGCGACAAATAGAGAGCACGGTAAATATTTGGATCTTTTTGCACTCAGGGAATCAGAAAGATAGCAATTATTTGTCTGAGCTTGGTCATTAGAAATATATGACTCGCCAAAACATAAAATTTACAGTTCAGTCAACACGCCGCCACTATTTGGCGTGAATTGCTTCATCAAAATATTTTCAGCTGGACAATTGGGCTTGATTGCTTTTATATATATACAGGGTGTTCCAAATTAACCTTCATGACCTATATTTCCTCAACCGTTCGTCCTAGATGTATACTTCCATTTGCAAAATTGCTCGAAATGAGGAGGGGAGTTAAGATATGGAAAGTTTGAAGCAAAAAAATAATTAGTTAAGAAATATAAAAAATAACCTTTTATAGGGGCTCCGGGCCCCCAAACTTATATTTAGGGCAAGAATCTCCATTGAGAAATAATACTAACACAAAAAAAAATGACATTTGTGCGATCAAAATCCATGGAGAAATGAAATATGAAACTTTATGACTTATACCACTTTACACTAGCGTTATTTTAAGTGCTTTTGGGGGCCATATACATGCGAAATTCGCACCATTCAGAGTTCTTTAATAACAAATATTCTTTATTTTCCTAAAATATATTTAACTGTAAAAGTTATTTAACATGGGAATTAAAATACGAAAAAAATTGAATAAGAAAGAATGAAAATGTCTTGCTGCATTCGCGAATATGTAAATTTACCGACTGTATAGTGATTACTTGAAATAACGTAATCCCTTCACTGCAGAATAAAATCGGCTTAACTTGATGCATTTCGTTAAGGCTTGAAGTTACGATGTACACTACGGAACAGTATGTAGAAATGGTGTTGCTTTACGGACAATGTAATCGCAATGTATATTATTTCTTAGATTCTACATATTTCGTGTGTTTAATATCTTTGTATAAAATTGTATAATAATTTACCTTGTCTTGTTATGTTTTGTAGTCTTGTAGCATCTGTGTTTATTTTTGAATACAATGAGAAGCGAATGTTTTCTGACATGGACGAAACAAATTTCATTATCGTACCTAATCTAAAAGCTCGTTATTCCTTTGGCAGGGCGAAAATTTTCTTTTGTCAATTTGCTTACGGGCCCTGCGCATTTAAAACTCGAATATCTCCGCGAATTTTGATCGCACAGATGTCATTTTTTTGCGTTAGTATTATTTTTCAATGGAAATTCTTTTCCTAAATATAAGTTTGGGGACACGGAGTCCCTATAAAAAGTTAGATTTCGTATTTTTTGACTGAATTATTTTTTCGCTTCAAATTTTCAATATTTTAACTCTCTACCTCATTTCGAGCAAATTTGCAATTGGAAGTATGCATCTAGGACGAACGGTTGAGGAATTAGAGGTCATGAAGTTGACTTGGAACACCCTGTATATAAGCCAATATTTTGAAAAGTGCCAATTTAAAGTTGGAGTTTCCTGATAAAAAAATTTTTTGCAGAAAAAAATTAATATTAGATTCTTTGTCTAAATTGGGTCTAAATGCAAGAAAATAAAAGGGGGGAGGTCAAGGAAGTTATTTACCCCCTCCTTAGATTACTCACTTTTAAGCCGTTACAGATCTGATGAGTGTTACAGATCTGATGTTAATATGAGCTACATATCTGAGTTTATGCTTTCAAGTCTTCATTAACATCTCTAAAAATGATATCATTTCCTTGTATTTTTAAAATAGAATTAAGATAGTTATATTAAAATATATATATTAGCTAAAAATCAAATTTCATTATAAAAAAAAGCATTTCTTGGAAATAAAAATGAGCGATAAGGTTTTTAGATAAATAAATTATGAGATTACCAAATCCAAGCTAATAAAACATTTGTTTTGTTTCAAAACAACGCACAACTTCAACTTTTTCAGCACACAACTCTTTTGCTTGCTTTTCTTTAATTAGTTGCAGGAAATTTAAATTTCTTGAGCAGAAATTCAAATTTATCATGCTAGTTATTATCTAGTTATTTCGCAAAGTTATGAGAAATTGAAGCACTAGAAAAATAAATAAATAAAATAATAATAATTAACTTAATTTCTGCAACGTCAATTTTTCTTATTTTGCTAACTTCTGTTGTCAGGTCATACAAACCACAAATGAAGCAATTGTACTAAAACTAATCCTTTTCGTGTTTTAAGAACAAAAATATTCAATAAATATGGCTAAAACCCATTATTTTTGCTTTTTAACAATTATGAAACGAGAGAGGCAGTTCGGTAACATATTTGTTATTTTTCACTGTTACCGATATGACAAACTGACGAAGGTTTAATTTTATTGCCGAGACGATTGCGCGAAACCAAAATCAAACACATGGTTTTTTCACTTGTAATCAAGGAATGTACTTATAAATAAAATAACTTTTAAAATAATAAAAACTGCGCATTTTAGCCTGTGTTACCGATCTGATGACTTAAATTACACACATTTTATAAAATCACTTTAAAAAATTGTACCTGTAATTTTAGATGCAGAAAAGAAAATTTTTAATCGCAATGCGATAAAACATCACACTAGCTACTCAGTATCACGTAGTTTCTCTGCCGGAAATGACCATGGGAGTCTCAAATTGGATAAGTGTTACCACTCTGACGGCGGAACTGAGGTACAACGCTTATTTTGCATCGGCTAGAAAATCAGAAGTCGATTAAAACAAACATAAAGTAAAATATAAATAGAGGATTAAAAATGGAATCGTTTTTTTGTGCAAGCGTGTTTTGTTGGGAAGTTAGAAAGTGCGCATGACCTGTTTGCATGTTAAGCTTTACTAGTGGGGACACGTTACCGATCTGATTTTTGAAAAATAATAAAAATATTTCTTGAAGAAAATTTGTTTTTATGATATAATTAGATGAAATGAAAGCAAAACCTTAGCTTCTTTCGCCGAAAAATTATTTTTTGACAAGTAATTGAAGTACTAGTGAAAATTCACTTTTTACTCAAATTAGCACTTTTCTAAATATTAGCTCATATGTACACAAAATTCTCTAGAAAAGTTGTTTTGGATCCAAAATTTTCAATTTCTCAACTTTTCACAAGAAATACAGTTTGTTCGAAAGGCAATACATGCATTTCTGTTAAACTTCAAAAGTTCATAAAATAACTTTAATTATTATATTGAGAGTTAAATTTAAATTTGACAGAATTTGTCGTTGTGCAATCTTTTCTATAGTATTTTATTCATTGATTAATTGATTAATTAATATTTTATTAAAATTATCATCGAAAATCGAAAGAATTAAATCAGCTAAAGCAGATGTGGGGAGTCAGCGGCATGAGGCTGCATGCTGGCTTCACGTGTTTCTTGTGCGGAATATATTGATTTTTTTTTAAATTATCATCAACTAATTTTTCAAATAAGCTTCATTTCAATTTTTCTTAAATATCCATCACTAAGAAAAAATTAACTTTAAAATTTAAAAGCTTCTGAAACATAAAAAATAATGCACTCAGCAACATTTTGTTCTCAGTTTCTTTCGGTGGATGGTAATGACTTTTTTACGTATTTCACCTAACAAGACATAAACAATGGCTACCTTCGTTTAAATTTTTTATATTTGAACAAAAGTTAACTATGCGCATAAAAAGAACCAAAAATTGCACAGTAATGTTAAAAGTAATTCATCTTGAGTAAGCATGGTAAAATCCTTGTCAGCAAAATGTGTTTCTACTTACTTTGATGTGATATTCACCCAATCAGAGAGCATATAAATTTCTACCCTATAAATTCTTATTTTTTTAACACAGTGGGTCATTCCGTGTCAAGTGTCTCAAATTTTCAGAAAATCCCCACTTGACCCCCTCCGATGTTGATGAATTTCTTTTGCATGTACATATAAGACTCGTATGAAGCCATACCAAATTATAGCTCCATAAGCCCAATGGTTTAACCGATATAAATTATTTTGTAAAGGCCTCTTTTTCGTGTCGTGAAAAAAATGACCAAATCGTCAAGTTTCGGCTTTTATTGCTCGCGATCTAAGACGATTATCAGGCTAAAATTTAGTGATTCTGATCACTGTTTAGGGTAGAATAGACTACTTGTGTAACAAAAGCTCATTGGGCTGTAGATTTTTTACAATTTGCTGCCAAAGTTGGTTAACAATCTTTTTTTGGCAAATTTCGACCACACATTATCAGCTTGTATCTGCTGAGAGAATGACTTTCTGAAACTAATTCTTTCTTCGTTTGTAGCCTGTTAGTATGTCAAAAAGATGTGCAAGTGGCACCTTGATAGCTTAAATAGTTGCTGAATTATTCGAGTTGAAATTCCAGTCAAAAATGTTTTTCCTCAATTTTGACTTAATTTCAAAGTACAATATCTCAAAAGGGTCCCCTTGAATTTGATTTTTCTTTATGTCACTGGCGTACTTTTCTTAATTAAAAAATTTTTGTTTTATTTTTGATACAAACCAGTTTTGAAAAGATATTGCAGATCGAAAACATGCACTCATTCCATGTGAAATCAAACAAAAAATGATACAGGTCTTAAAAGTTTATATCAATTAGTCTTATAAAAACTTGCAGGAGCTATTCTATTTATGTTTTGATAAAAAAAATCCTTTTTAGATAATTTGAAGGTTAGTTGTTGTGTGTGTGCCCCCGTAAAAACTCAAGAAATGGCGGAAAATGAAGTCTCGTTTTTTATAAAAAGAATTATTTTTTTCTGGCTACTAATAGAACTTGAGTGTTTTTCTAAGTGCTATTTTGAAGCTATTGGAGCAGAATTTCAGTTGATATGTCCCTTGCCAAGGTTGAGGTTCAACAATATTTCAAGGTCATAGAAAACATTGTTTGTTTGTTTTTTCCCAAAAAAACTAAATAAACAAATAAATAAATGAATTAATGAAACAGTTAATATGGTGTATATGTGATTAAAAAAAATCATAATGGGGCTGCAAAGACATTATTCTAAAAAGTAATAACGAAAGTTTTCGATAGAGTTGAATATTGCAAGTACACTCAGGCACATTGAAAATAGCGACCCAAGAAGAAAGCATCGGATTGAAATGAAATTTAATACACGTAATGATACAGATGAGAGATTCACTTCATCTTAAAATCAAGACAATTGAATGAATACAGGGTGTGCAAGGACACAAATACAGATCAACTTCAATAGCGCGTTGGACCACCTCTAGCTGCAATACATGCCACCACACGGTCCGGCATTGAGTTAATTAGACGCCTGATCTTGTCCTGAGGAGGATGGGCCCACAAATTTGTAACAGCCAACTCCAAATCACGCACAGAATGACACGATAGCATCTGACATTTTAGCTGATCCCACACAAACTCTATAGGGGATAAGTCGGGGGAGCGGGCCGGCCATGGAAGAGTCTGAAAATGACGTAAGAAGTCTTGAGCAACTCTTGCTGTATGCGGACGAGCATTATCTTGCTGGAAAATTGCCTCTGGGAGACCATTTAGGAAAGGTCCTACATGGGGTCGAAGAATACCATCAACGTAACGTTGGCCGGTTAAGTTTCCACGCATCGCAATTATATTGGACCAGCTATCATAGGATATGGCCCCCAGACCATTACACCAGCTGTGCGGGCAGTGCGACGTAGAACAGTGTGAGAGGAATTGCACCGCTCACATGGGCGCCTCCACACCCGTACACGGTTATCATCAGTCCCTAAAACAAATCGAGACTCATCAATAAACACAACTTTTTGCCAATCTGTGACATTCCGCATTGATATGGCTTGGCACCACTGTAGACGCAGTTGCTGATCAATCCGACAATTTCTTCTTGGGTCGCTATTTTCAATGTGCCTGAGTGTATTTCCGCCCTGTAAATGATAACATTAGTAATTAAAAACATGATAAGTAGTAATTGAAAATCCATTCTTCATACAGCCGAGGATGAGTCTAGATATTCAGCCTATGATTGAAATAGGCCCATAAAGAAAAATGATGAAAAAGGGGGGGGGGAATGCTTTTTATGACCTTGAAATATTAGTGACCTACAACTTTGTCAAGTGAAATATCCGAAATTCTGTTTCAAGAGCTTTGGAATAACGCATAAGAAAAGACTCAAACTCTTATAGCAGCGATAAAAAAAATTCTTTTTGTTAAAAACGAAACTTTATTTTTTGCCATTTCTTAAGTTTTTACGGATTGGCCCAAAAAAAACTAAAGTTCAAAAATACCTAAAAAAGGTTTTTTTCATCAGAATATAAGTACAATAGCTCCTGTAAATTTTAATAGAACAAATTGACAGGAAATTTGAGGTCCATGTCTTTTTTTCTTTCATTTCATATGGAATGACGTACACATTTTTGATCTACAATATCCCATTGAAACTGGTTTGTCTCAAAAATAAAACCAACGTTTTTTAGTTAAGAAAAGTGTGTTCTTTCCAATGATGTAAAGAAAATTGAAATCCAAGATGACCCTTTTGAGATATCGCAATTTGAAATGTAGACAAAATTGAGAAAAAAAATTTTGACTGGAATTTCAACTCGCATAATTCAGCAATTATTTGAGCTATCAAGATGCCACTTGCACACCTTTCGGACATACTAACAGGCTACAAACGAGGAAAGAATTAGCTACAGAAAGTCATTCTCTCAGCAGATACAAGCTTATGGTCAAAATTTGCCAAAATACGATTTTTTATCAACTTTGGCAGCAAATTATAAAAAATCTACAGTGCATTGAGCTTTTGTTACACAAGTAGGCTCTTCTACCCTAAACAGTGATCAGAATCACCAAATTTGAGCCTGATAATCGTCTTAGGTCGCGAGCAATAAAAGCACAAACTTGACGTTTGGTCATTTTGTTTCACGACACGAAAAAGAGGCCTTTACAAAATAATTTATATTGGCTGAACCATAGAGCTTATGACGCTATAATTTGGTATGGCTTCATGCAAGTCTTATATGTACATCCAAAAAAAAATGCATCAAAATCGGAGGGGGTAGAGTGGGAACGCCTCGGACACTTGACATGGAATGACCCCAGTGATATCGGCTGCGACTTAAATTGAAATTTATTTACACTTTCAGTTGCAGGAAGTGGTAGCAAAAGCCTGGAAACGTTGTTGGATGGTGATGACTCAAAAGATTTTGGATAAGTTTTCCTTATGCTAGAAACAGATTTAGACATGCAATAAAGTAAAATATAAACTTGGTTTCAAATTTGAATACTTAAACATTGCAAAAAAAATTTTGAAATATACTTTAGCTTTTTTTTGCGTTTAGGCTGACCATTACAAACAGAAATTCCAATTAAGTGTCAGTGGATGGTAATGACAAGTTAGTATTTCTACCAAGCCTCCAAACAAATAAATATAATTTGGCTGTGTTAAACTCCTGTCTTTCTGTTCTTTATACAGTGACAAATAAATAATAATAACCTGAATATACTACCTAAATAATAATCTGAATCAAATTATTGTTACGTTACAATGAAAGAGCAACTGTGTGCCTATACAAATTAACCAACAACTTCAAAACGTCTTTTAAACAATATTACACTGTAACAAATCCACCAAAAATATATTTGAACCTTAAATACGTTATTTTTGTTTATTTCTTTAAGTCAATCAGGAGTACATCAACTGAAAATCGATTGTTGTGCTCTTTAAGGACTATGAAGTAACGTCGTTTCAAATTTGAGATCGAAATAGCCTAAAAACTATGTAAACAGTCATTTTATTTTAAGCTAACTCCGATTTAGGAGCTCATTTAATTTTAAGTTGTACAGTTTGCATCAAACACCAACAGTAGAGAACGTTTCCGTTGTGATTACGTGCATATCATGACACCATTCATGAATTATTTTTTGCCAGCTCGGTTTTTTGCCACAATTTCGGCACACGCTCGATAACTTCCCTATGGCAGCTGTCGATTATTTCTGAGCAACTTAAATTACTTCGTCCAAATAGTCATAGCTGCAGCTTCTTCGTCCACTTATGATGTTATAAAAGATATGTATATTTTGAGTTGTGAAATAAATATATTTCGTTTATACAGGATAAATAGGACTTGATTTGCATGCGCATCATTTGTTTTTCAAATTTTTACTGTTTTTTTTATTTTCATACTACACAGTCTATGCTTCTGAAGTTCTGTTTACAAAGCCAGCCAGCTTCAAATACATCTCAGTTAATATTTTCTGTACGTTGAAATTATATGATACAAATTCATAATTTTGATTCAGTGTTGACATTTTGAATTGTATGAAACTCTTTGTGGTTTTGTTGTAAAATTTTGCCTTGAAACATAAGAATACGACAATATTCAGAACTTTGAATAAAATACGTTCAGGAAAAGCATAAGTTCAGTGGATTTTTAATGAAGAAAAAATAATAGCCTTGGTTTAAAATATAATTCTTCAGGAATTGCTTTTAAAAAAGCATTAAATTTTACTCAATTCCTCTTTTAAATGAAGCTTTAAGTATTCGTTTCACATAATTCTTTGTAACATGTAATTCTTCAATACAACAAAGTGTTTTTAACTTCTTATTTTGCTTCAAGAGAGAAATACCTATCAATACTTTTCTAAATTGAAGTGCCGAAAGGTTATTGAGAATAAAAAGCAGTAAAACAAAATTTACTAAATTTGGTAAACAAGAAAGAAAAACATTGGATAATTTGTTTGTGCGGGTAATATCGTCGGCACCATGCTAAAATTACGAATGTGAAAATTGGCACTTTTCAGGAGAGCCAAAACACTGAATATAATTTTTTCCCACCTGACGCATTTGGTCATTTTCAATTTTTAAATGGTTATAGATATCTTTAAGTGTAAAACTATCGTTCGAAGGTATCATTTTAATTTTAATTATTTGTAAAATCCGAACTTGAAAAGCGCGATTTTTCACATTCGTTGTTTTAGCATGGTGCCAACGATATAAATGGGCGATTCTCTGGAAAAGTGCAATTTTTTCCCATGCTCTTAGTAACATTTTAAAAGTGTTTTCCATTTCCTGTATTTTTATTATTCATTTGTTACCTTCTAAAAACCAAGATAATACTAATTTAACAGTGCTAAATAATTCTTATTTATGTGGAGGCTTCTAATATAAGCACTAAAATGTCATTACCATCCATAGTTTCTAATCAGAATTTCTGTCTTTAATGGTTTGCTGGACATAAAAAAATAAGATTAATAATAATAAAATGTATCTCTAAAATAGATTTCTTCAATGCTTCGAGTATCCTACTTTGAAAGCATGTTTTGTGTTTGCTTTATTGCATGCAATATTGTGTTTCTATCATAGTTTAAACTTCTCCCCAAAATTTTGCGTCCTAACCATCTAATTGTTTTTACAGATTTTCAGGTCCACCAGTGCGACTAGCAGTTCAAATAGCTTTCAGTTTCAGTAGCTGCCATCATAACTTTGTTAGAAAATCAGAAATGTTGTAAGATTTTGCTAACTGCTGAAGTCAAGAAAAAAGCCGAATATGTTTGTAGAAACTTATAAATTTAACAAAAAATAAATTTAACAAAAATGTATAATAGTTTTCAAACTTAAAAGAACGCCATCACATAAAGCCTTCATAAGTTAAAATTAACGTTTCTGAAAGTTTTAATCGTTTACAAACGATTAGTGATGCAGACTGGACATACAAAACGCCATGATGTGTAGTTTTCGCTTTTAACGTTGCTGATAACAAATCGTTAACGAACGCAAAAAGTTGAGATAGCTCCAGTTGGAAGTAATATGACTTTGATATCGAAAACTACCTTAACTAGAGGAATAAAAAAACACAAGGAAAAGGATTGGAACAGTAGACTATTTGGAAAAATTGTAATTGGACGTTCAAGCATTTTATAATTTTGGTTTAGTAGAGCGTGATTAAACTTTTTTTTTAATGTAATTTCGGTTTTAAAGCAAGGTCTAAATCATACTTCCCATGCAGTGGCTTTGGAATCCCTAAGGGTTCGCGGTGTAAAAATAACTTTCGAGAGAATAATATTATAGCGGAAGTTTAATGCGCATGATTGAGTTGAAATCTAAAGCAGTTCAACTTGTATTAAACAAATCAAATAAACTTGAATTAAACATTATGAAGATGCTTGTGAGTTTGTGAAATATCTTCAACTAAGTTTTGAAAATTATTTTCTCAATCATTATAGTGCGATGAAGCGCTATCACACTTTGGCGCATGTTGCGGCAATAATGATTTTCAGAGAGATCGCACTGCTGTTGGACGCAATAGTTTTCGCCTTAACTAGACTACAACTTACTATGGACATTATTGGTGCAATACAAAACAAATAATTAACAGCTAAATGATTACACAGGGCATCTCAATAAGTAAAATGTTGTCTCTACACTAAAAAATGAATTTTGTTTTTCAGTACAATATTCATAATTTTGTAGTAATAAACTGAAAATTTCTAACTGTACAGTAATAAACTGTAAAACTGCTAATTTTACAGTACTAAACTGTAAAAGTGCTAACTTAACAGTAATAAACTGCAAAATTTCTAGTTTTACAGTTTATTACTATGCAATTTGCTGCTTTAAACTACAACCTCTGCTGCAGTAATATGCTGTTGTTTTTATAGTATAATACAGCTAAATTTTACGGCAGTAAACTGTAAAAAAAATAATTTTACAGTAAGAAACTAAAACTGCTAATTTTACGGTTCATTACTGGGCATTTTACAGTTTTAAATTGGAACCTCGACTGACCGTATTATACTGTAAAAACAACAACTCATTTTTGGCAGTGTAGAAAAAAAAATTTGCGACAACTTACGACATCGTGAAGTATGCTGTAAAGCAGCAGTCGGCAACCTTAATTCTCTAAAAATCTACTTTTTAAGATTGACGGGGAGAGGCGAGATGCATACAGCATAGACATAAACGAATGTGTTACATACACGATTAAGTTGAGACTACGAGTATGTATTGAATAATTGTAGGTTTACTTTCATGAAAAAATATTTAATATTTAGCAAGCAGTTGATTTAAACTGCTAAAATTATGCCATATTAACCCACATTATAATATTTTCATACACAAGAATATAACTTCTTTTTGAACCGATAAAATAGTGACTTTTTAATATTCCAGTGACAACAAAAAGTTAGGAAGGTCTTCAAATCGGTTTTAAATTAAACATTGAAACAAATTTTGCTCCAGAAATAAATGTTTATTAATTCTACTTAGGGTTCAAAATATTGCCGCGATCGACTTAAAAGGGCTACCGGTCGATCACGATCGACAGGTTGCCTACGGCTGCTGTAAGGAATAATAATGGAATTAATGATCCAACTTAATTTTGGCTATATGTCCAATAGAATTTAGTACTTTTGGCTTTTTTTCTTTTGTTTAACAAAAAGATACTTTTGTTTACAGTTAATAACACATGTTTCTTTGCTTTTGCAGTAAATAAATAAATAAATAAATAAAATGAAACCTACTCATTATATTCTGCTCAGCAAAGAAATTCCAGATTTAACCACAAGGCTGTGCTACCGGTATTGAGAATTCAAAAAACGTTGAGAATTCAAAAAAGTACTTAAACGGTTAATGTACGCAGCATATCCATTTCGACAACTGGATACGTAGTCCTTCGCACGAAGATGTAAATTTAGAAACCTGCCAAACTTTATTTAAAAAAAATCTTATTCAGTATTCTGAGATAATTCTCTAAAATAAGACATATCCACTGCTAGTCGAGTATCCGGAGGACCTTCACCGGTTCACGCGGAAAGATGACTGGTTCTTAGAGATTTCTTCCTATCCTGGTAAAAATAATTTCGTTATTCGAAAGGTATTATTAACGATTGATTTCATACCATATTTTGCGTTTATATTTTCGCCTATTTTTATGAACTACTGAGCAGCTTGTAGTATAGTGTCAGCTCAAATTTTAATATTTTATTTATTTTTTAAATTGAATCTTAGTACTATAAAAGGGCTTCCCCATATTCTTTCGCATCTTGTAAGGGGTTAGTAGGGGTGAAACGGGTGGGATTCACTGATCTAATTGCACCATTTTCTTAAAATCATCACCACTTCAGATAATCGCCTAAAACAAATAATAAAATATTGATATTTAAATAAAACTATTTGTAAAAACTAAACACTTATTTCCAGCAACTTAGTTAAGCTTTTTTCTGCAAACTTCAATAGCTTTCATGCTTCTACAATTATAATAATTCGGTTAAAAAATGCAGCAATCAATTGAAATTTTCATTTAGCCTCATAATATAGAAAAATATACAGAAAATTGTGTTTTTATAATTTGAAATGTTTCGATAGAAAGTAAATAAGTAGAAAATAATAATTAAATATAGCCTGCCAGTACATTTTCTTCTATATGAGTAAGGTACAAACTACTTGACAAAAATGGTAAATTAAGAAGCTCACTAAATATTTTTCGAAAAATGTTGTTATTATTGAGATATGTTTGACATCCTAACTGATGGAAAACGAAAAAGGAATGAAAGAAAATGCAGTTTTTAAATAGAAGTACGGAGTAGACATTATTTTGTCTGATAGAAGTAGTAACATATTTATTTAAAAATATTTTACATTGAGAGGCACTTAAATGTTTAAAAAAGAATGCTTAATTATGTAAAAAGGTACGAAGCTGTCTCAAAAAATATCTATATTGGTAACACCGGTAACTATATGAGGCTAAGGCACAATAAAAGAACAGTTCATCAAACAGATGTTAGATTCCAAATGTGAGTCAAAATTCAAAATGATTTCTTCTGAAGGAATAAGATAAATGTGATAAGAATAAAAGTTCACTGGCATTGGTAAAAGGAAGAAATCGATATCTACTTCTAGGCACTTTCACTCTAAAAATAGAATTGCTCACTAAAGCAAAATTTTTCAATATTAAAAGCTCTTTAAGGCTGACTATAAGTATTTTCTGTTTTCATCTCTTTTTTTTCAATACATTGCTTCTTATCAAATATGTTATAAAAATCATTTAGTTTTGCATTACTGACCCGGAACGAACTATTAACTGTTGTACGATTTACTGCTTAAAAAATGAAGGTAGATTTTCAAGGAAATTTAAATAATCGAAAGCATTAATTAGTAGACTGTTTCAATTTATATTTAACTGCATATATCACAATGCAAATGCAGTTTTCACAGTAAAGTTCATTATTATTATTATTAAAGACGTTCTCTTCTTACTTCCTCTGTCATCAATTTCACTTTGCTTCCGGTTGCGGGTTAAATTCAGCACTGCAAAATGTACGACACTTCCGTTTTCATCGGCGCAGACCTCTTGAAGTCTTATGAACGTAACAAAGATGTGTCTTCACTGGTCCTGTGTTCAAAGCGCTTGCATTGCTGTGTACGCAGTTCGGGGTTCGATACTACCGTGTGTGATTAAAATAACTTACGAATTTGTGTAAAATTGATTGGTAGTGGGAAAGGATGAACACGACAAACATTACATAAACGAATACAGCCGTCGCTCGATATCACGACCACCTCCGTCCCACAGAAAAAAATCTCAAAGCGAGTGGTCGCTGTAGGAGGTAGAATTTTTTCAAAAAATACAGATGCATCATGCATGCTCATAATTTTCATCAAAATTGCCGACTTTCTAGAAATGTTTATATTCTAATTGTTTCTCATTAATGAACAAAAGAATAAAATAAACATTCAATAAATCAAGAAATTAAATCCTTCAAAGCGTGACTCATTTTTCCCCAGCAGTAGTGACCTATTTTACCTTACTGAATAGGGTAAAAGAGGTCATTTTCAACACATTTTATAACTTATTTATGAATATCAATATTTCGTTTTTTCAGCGATATTTCACTTTGAATGTCATGAGGAACATACATTTGACTATCCTGAGCAGTTTATTCACTGGTTGAATAGATATCTATTTTTGCTGTCAAAGCCTGATTGTAAAATTGCTGTTCTTTTACCCATTTCACCCCACCTGACCCTACTCTGACAATTTTTAATAATGTAAAACAAGTAATAGATTTCAGAGGTTGATAGTGTGAAAATAACTAGTATAACTCCTCAAAGGCAGTACGAAATCAAGAGGTATCAATATTAAAAGCTCTTTAAGGCTGACTATAAGTATTTTGTGTTTTCATCTTCTTTTTTTTTTTTTTTTTTCAATATATTGCTTCTTATCAAATATGTTATAAAAATCATTTCGTTTTGCATTACTGACCCGGAACGAACTATTAACTGTTGTACGATTTACTGCTTAAAAAAGGAAGCTAGATTTTCAAGGAAATTTAAATAATCGAAAGCATTAATTAGTAGACTGTTTCAATTTATATTTAACTGCATATATCACAATGCAAATGCAGTTTTCACAGTAAAGTTCATTATTATTAAAGACGTTCTCTTCTTACTTCCTCTGTCATCAATTTCGCACTTAGCTTCCGGTTGCGGGTTAAATTCAGCACTGCAAAATGTACGACACTTTCGCTTTCATCGGCGCAGACCTCTTGAAGTCTTATGAACGTAACGAAGATGTGTCTTCACTGGACCTGTATTCAAAGTGCTTGCATTGCTGTGTACGCAGTTCGGGGTTCGATACTACAGTGTGTGATTAAAATAACTTACAAATTTGTGTAAAATTGAATGGTAGTGGGAAAGAATGAACACGACAAACATTACATAAACGAATACAGCCGTCGCTCGATATCACGACCACCTCCGTCCCACAGAAAAAAAACTTAAAGCGAGTGGTCGCTGTAGAATTTAGAATTTTTTTCAAAAAATACAGATGCATCATGCATGCTCATAATTTTCATCAAAATTGCCGACTTTCTAGAAATGTTTATATTCTAATTGTTTCTCATTAATGAACAAAAGTATAAAATAAACATTCAATAAATCAAGAAATTAAATCCTTCAAAGCGTGACTCATTTTTCCCCAGCAGTGACCTATTTTACCTTACTGAATAGGGTAAAAGAGGTCATTTTCAACACATTTTATAACT
The DNA here is from genome assembly GCA_038373865.1 of Uloborus plumipes. Taxonomy (NCBI): domain Eukaryota; kingdom Metazoa; phylum Arthropoda; class Arachnida; order Araneae; family Uloboridae; genus Uloborus; species Uloborus plumipes. The sequence goes on along the minus strand of JAXGGA010000417.1, from coordinate 215,609 downwards.
TATTTATGAATCTCAATATTTCGTTTTTTCAGCGATATTTCACTTTGAATGTCATGAGGAACATACATTTGCCTATCCTGAGCAGTTTATTCACTGGTTGAATCGATATCTATTTTTGATGTCAAAGCCTGATTGTAAAATTGCTGTTCTTTTACCCATTTCACCCCACCTGACCCTACTCTGACAATTTTTAATAATGTAAAACAAGAAATAGATTTCAGAGGTTGATAGTGTGAAAATAACTAGTATAACTCCTCAAAGGCAGTACGAAATCAAGAGGTTTCATAAACACTCATATGGGTATCATTAAGCTATATGCGTTTACCAGTGTCTCCCAGTCATGCACTAAATAGTCGTCGCACCGAATTAAACAAATGAAATTATTTTATATCGCATATATTTTCCAACCTGTTTCTTTTTAGTAACTTTACTTATCCCTTTTAGCTAAAACCCCCTTCCGTTAGTGTAAATATTTTGGATGACGTTTAGTTCCTATGGTGTTGAATTGGTGCATACCTTTGTTCTGTATTCAGGTTTAGCAATTTTTGTTTTAAAGTATAATTTGTCATTTCATAGCACTTTATAAAATGTATGTTTAGTTAATTTTAAAAAATAAAAGTATTCAAAATCAATTCAAAAAATTTACTAGTTAAATAGTTTGAACTTATTTATCGCAGTGAGTGTGTCTACTAAAAAACTTTTGATGAATAGCGTCAAATCAGGGTTTGCCATTAATTTGCAAAATCAAGAAGTAGTGGTTTACTAGATCAAAAATATTGTTTTTTTTTCTTTTTTTTTTTTTCACCGTAGTAACATTTTGTTTTAAAGAAGTGAATAATAAGAAAAGAAACAACCTGAAACTCTTAGTTATATTTCTAGGCCTTCACAAAGAGTGATATTTGAAGTAAACTGAAAATTTTCAATTTATGATACAGTTTTACGACACCCATAAAACTTTACCGATGAGAGACCGTTCAGAAAATATGTGTACTGAATACCTCTGAAGAAGAATGCGGTTCGAATTCCATTTTTATCGATTTAGTACCCAACACAGGCCTTAAATTATTATTGTGCTGGATGTAATATCAGTGTTTGTAAATATTAACATTATTCCCAGAAAGGCAAAATGGAAACTCGAGCAAAATTACTTTTGTTCCCTTTATTGTGTTCTTGTCCATCATATACAAATATAAAAAGATTTTGCTGAGGGAAATGAAACTTCAAATATACTGTTATAGCTTCAAAAAGAATTCGATTTATAAAATAACATATTCAAGAAAGGCAACCAACACTATTTGAAATAGTTGTTTTACAAGTTTACCATTATATAATGCCTTATTTGCTATTGAAATATATTGCGGTTTAGTTTATTTTGCTTTGGTTCCGAAGATGTTTAATCTAACAGCTAAAGCAAGGTACTTTAAAACAAATGTTATAGCCTCCAATTTCGTTTTTAAAACTCAAATCAAATACTGATAGAGACAGTCAGGTAAAGGTTCGTAACATGATGGGTTCCCGCTAAATTCACAAAAAAGAGACAGTATTCAAAAACATAAGACAACTATTTCTTGCTCACGAAGTCGAATCATTTTCATCTATTTGCTTCCTATACTGAACTTTCAATGTCGAATCCATTAAAAGTAACACGTTGATTTCATTTCAAAAGAAGAATTATCTTGCTAGAGTACTCATTTCCGCAAAAAAATAGCACAAAATCTCCATAAATAATTACATATTAAGCTTTTTTTTCTCATTCATAGCAAAAAGGTAAATTCTGTACTTATTAAGCTTTAAGAGCTCTAGCTATTAATTTATTTACTGAAATAATTTGAACTAATTTTTGTCGTAAAAGAAAATTTAAATTTGATGAAATTAGATTCGCCATTATATTTTTTAATAATCAATATTTATCTCGCTTTCATACTTAAGTCAATAAAAGCACTAATACCAGTTTCAAATAAAAACACTTCAGAACTTTATATTGCACAAATATATTATTTGAACAATAACTTGCATGCATGAAATATGAGTATAAATGATGTATATTTCTTATGCCGCGTTTTTGTAGCGAAGATACACTTCATTTAGAATATAATTTTTATATAACTCTGGTACAAAGTTTTGAATACCTTTAAGTACTCTCTCCTATTGGGAATGTTAAAAAAAATCGCTGTACTGATGCAATTTTCACAAGTGCAATTTTTGCATTAAATATATGGGTTTGGAATATGTTGGACGGGTAAAACATTATTTCATGTACCATGTAAATGTATAATGCAGTTTGCTAGTTTTTTGAAAATGTTTCCCCTGATCAAAAATCCTTAACTGAGACTATACGAAACCTTTTTGTTAGGGGCATGTATATGCCTAAGTAGGGGAATGTAAACCAAAGTGAAATAGCAGAATATTTTCTAGGTTTGTACACTGCAAAAAATGAACTGCTGTTTTTACAGTATAATACTGGCAGCCGAGGTTCCAATTTAAAACTGTAAAATGCAGAGTAATAAACTGTAAAGTAGCAATTTTACAGTTTTTTACTGTAAAGTTACTCAATGAAATTCATTGAAAATATGTTTGCTTCTTCTTGGTATGGCTCTAACCCTTTATGCCCCGACGGGACTCAGAAGTCCCGCTTACATTAATTTAGTATTATGAATCCTAAATGGCTGTAATCATGCCGAATCTTTTAAATCCTCGTACTTTGCTGAGATACCGACAGATGGTACCTTCGATCGGAAACAGTTTTCTTGGGGGCCCTAAGGCTTAGGGGCCTTAGACCCCCAAAATTTTCGAAATTCTTTTATTCGATAAATATGTTTTTTGATGTATTTTCAACTAAAAAAACAAATATATATATATATATATATATATATATATATATATATATATATATATATATACATATATATATATATATATATATACATATATATATATATATATATATACATATATATATATATATATATATATATATATATATATATATATATATATATATATATATATATATATATATATATATATATATATATATATATATATATATATACAGGGTGTCCACTCCAATCGTGGACCAATAGCTAATTTCTAAACCGTTAGAGATAAGCATATAGTTTATTTAGGAAAAAATCTCCAAATTACGAAAGGAATTTTGGGACTATTCAATGTTTTTCAAAAAATCAAATTTTGAAAGAGTTACGAAATTTAAATTTTTATACAGCCCCCCAGTCCTATTAATCATATTTAGTAAAACATTCTTGACACTGTAACGTTTAAAACTAAAAAAAAATCACTCTTCTACCACAAAAATTGACCGAATTATGACGTTTTGAAAAATCAAGATTTTGAAGGATTTCGCACACGGTCTCTTAAGCCATCGCTCGATGACGTCATGAAATAATGCAAAATCTTGATTTTTCAAAACGTCATAACTCGGTCAATTTTTGTGGTAGAAGAGTGATTTTTTTTTAGTTTTAAACGTTACAGTGTCAAGAATGTTTTACTAAATATGATTAATAGGACTGGGGGGCTGTATAAAAATTTAAATTTCGTAACTCTTTCAAAATTTGATTTTTTGAAAAACATTGAATAGACCCAAAATTTCTTTCGTAATTTGGAAATTTTTTCCTAAATAAACTATATGCTTATCTCTAACGGTTTAGAAATTAGCTATTGGTCCACGATTGGAGTGGACACCCTGTATATATATATATATATATATATATATATATATATATAAAATCATTAATAAATTAATTTGGGACATAAAGGGTTAAGCTATGTTTTACAAACTTGCAACAAATATATATATATATTCATCCATAATCTGCGTAAAGGTGTATATTTATCTAATTTTCTTTCAGTGACAATATATAGCTCTAATTGGACAAGAAATATCTTTAAAAAAAATCAGGCAAAAGAGTAACTGAAGCTAGGAATAAGACCATAAATGGCTCTCATTAAGCTCTTGTAGAGAAAATGGAAAAAACCTTCCAGTCTTGATGGCTTTACTTCACCCGTTACTACTTTTCTTGTGGTTTTTTTCCCCCTTTTAAATCCCAGTTTTAATGGCAACTATGTAAACTTTTTTCTTGGCGACAGAACATCGCATTTGCATTTCATTAAGCTTCTAACAATGTTTAGCAGTGAAACTTGGTACTTTAAACACTCAAGTATAATACATCAAGAACATTCTTTTAGAAAAGAGATTTTTCCAAGCGTACCACACATAAAAAACTGTCCTTCGAAGCGCGTCCGTCAGAAACATTTTCTTTTCATCTGTGTACATGTTTCCTTGTTTTTGTATTTCATATATATCATTTCTGAGTACTGCCACTAGTAAAATAAGCCACTTAAATTATATCAAAAAATATCATGGGTGAGGAGTCATTTTGAGTTCAAAACTGAAATAAAATGTACTTAGAGTTAGAAATATAAAAATATGCTTAAAAAGAAAGAATTTTATCATCAAGGTTTGTGTTGAGCATTGATATATTTTTTAAAGATTTTTTAAGTACTTTATGCTTTCCTTTTTTTATGCTTCTTTCTTTTCAATCAAAGAAAACGACAATGTGACTATCTGACGAGGGTAATGCAATAGAAGAATATACAATCAAAGAGAATGAGTTTATTTTAAAGCACATCATTTGTTTAGCAGACAAATTTTGCAAAAAAAAAAATCTTATATTAGCAACAACGGTGATATTTCAAGCTAACATAAATATTTAAAAAAAGGGCGGATTTACCTGAACCAAGTTTTATAGACAAAAGAGCAATTTAAGCGTATTTCTTGAACAATATATAAAATGTAACAGTATCGTTTACTGGAGAAGAAAGCTTTTTCTCAGAATAAACAAAAGTACTAAAAACTGGCTTTAACCTTAAATTTCGAGGCTCTTAAAATATGTTTAGTGATGTGTTGTAAGATGTTGAAAAAAGTTATAAAAAACTAAACTCATTTCTTAGCACACTTAATTCTGATAAAAAATTGATTTTTTTCCTCATATAATTTAATAAAAGTAAATCCGAAGTTTTCTTGTTCCACAGTAGAAAAAAATAATCAAAACATTTTATTGTATCTAAGTAGCTTGTTGCGACTGGCTGGTTTGCTTCTTTACCCAACCTACGTTTTATGAAATTCACCTTTTTTTTCTCAGAAGCCGCCGTCTATAGCAGCTTAAATGAGTTTGACGATGGTATGGAAAGTATTTTACACTGTCAGTCTTTATATGCTGTTCATCAATCTGTTTACATCTACGTATCTCTACAACAATCAATCTGTCTAAATATCACCACTGTCTCTATCTCTATTTTTTTATCAATCTAATTAAAATACATTCCGGTATTGGTTTAAAGAAAACATATGATAAAATATATTTTCCCCATCAGGTTTACCAAAACTTCAAGAAAATAAAAATATTTTGTATTACAGCTCAAGTAACTATAAATACAGTTAACGCTAAATTAAACTCCCAACAGTCTTCGATAATTTGTTTCTTTTAAACGCAGTGGGGTCAGAGGGGTAAAATGGGTCACGGGGTAAAATGGGTCAGGCTCTTAATAAAATTCCTTAAAAACTGTGCGAATAATATTTTCTTTTTGCGTTGCCTCTTTTATGTATTAGTGACACCAGGCAACATTTTATATGCAAAATAAGGTGCAACTTCTACTTTGAAGTTACAGATTACTAGAGATTAAGTGTTTTCCTTAAAATACGTTTGACTGTGCCCATCATAAAAACTTTTGATTTAAAAGAAAGCAAATGGAAATACACATTAAGTTTTTAACCAACTGCATAGAGCACATTTTTAGGAATAACTTCTTAAAATGTTGAAGAAAAAACAGCAAAAATGAATTTTTCAGGGTAATAAAACATGCGTGGTTTAAAATGGGTCATTTTTCGCATTCGATTAGGCTTAGCATATACTAAAGAGCAAATTATATTTTTTGCTTACTAACTCATGTTTTGTTGTCATGCATGTATGTACTAATTTAAAGCAAGTAATATATTGTTTTTCTTTTGATACACAAATACATAACATTATAGTGCAAAATAATTAAATTAAATCAAAAAGCCAAAATCAGCTTTTGTTCGATGAACTTTCTTCGGAAAATGTTGTTAGCGAGTTTAGCAAAAGTGGCTTATTTTCGCCAAAGAAAGAAGCCTGGGAAACCAAATCATAGAAAAGCATTCTACAAAGCTCAATTAAAAAAATACTGTTGATGGAATGGTACAAACATCTATGATCTCAACAACAGGTGAAGCTGTTTCTTCGATATCGGAGCAAGACGAGTCAAGCATGAGTTTTATTTTGATGCAGACTTAAACTTCGATTATAAGCACACTTTTCCTACACCAATAAATAGAAGTAAAGAAAAAAGTTTAAAAGATACCAAACGAGAAAACTACACACATGCAGAAAGAAACTTGTGAAAGTTCAACAAGCTCGACAATATTGAAAAGATTGCATACCGTAAAATGGGGTGTATAGGAACAGCGGGGTCAATCGGAACAAAACTTCCTAACCGTACAAAAGAAATTCTTCATAAATATACTATTGGGTATTTTTCGCCATGAATTTTTTTTTTAGAAAAGTAAGATCATAGGAAGTAGGAAAAAAATACTTTTGTCAATCTGGCAACGCTACTGGCTTCTAAAGAGGGCTGCACGTTGAATGCTAGAAAACATCACATTTTCATAGACTGCAAAACTTCATATGCAAGAACAAACCTTCTTATATTTAAAAACTATGAGTGGTATGTTTCAATTATACATGTATCTGAACAACAGAATACCACATTAGAATTTACATTTTTTATAAATTGTGTCATAAAAGTGAAGAATTCTGAAAAATGCCATGGGAAAAAAATTTGCGGGGTGAATCGGAACACTTAGTTCTGTTGTTCCAATTCAAACTTATTTGAAGGAAATTGTTTGAAAAATCAAGATTCTAACCCCAATTCTTCTAATCAAGACAGGGACAAGGATTTATTACTGTTTATCCCTTCTCGTGAGCAACTAGATCTTAGAATGACAGAAGTTACAGATTTCAAAAGATTTTTTCTCCAGGAGACTTTTTTTTACTTAAAATAAAAGGGAGAAAGTCACATAGACTTTATGTAGTAAACGTCCAGCACACAGACAGTGATGAATAAGCGAAAAAATCTTTCAGGACAATCCCCGAAACCCAGAAATTTCAAAAAACTAAAGAAAAGGCAGAATTCATCCCAGGAGATGTTATGAAAAAACTTAAGCCAAGTCACAATTGCTAGTTTTAAGGACAAGTACATATTTGTGGACGACATGAGTGACTTCCATTCATGTTAAATCTTTGCATTTCAATTCAAAAGCTTTTCTTAAAATTACTTTTCATTTTTCATAAGTTCAAAATTATTTTGAATTTTCACAAATTATAAACGTTTACTGGTACTGAAATTATACATTTATTTGACAGTAATTATCTGTTCTTATTCTCCCCCATCAATATTACTCATGTTTGTGAGACCTATTACAGATTAAATTGAAAAAAATAAAAATTTTAACAAGTGTTCCGATTGACCCCTATCAGCGGGGTGATTCGGAACACCCATAATTTGCTATATATTTTAATAATAATTGCTCAAAATCTTTTGTCTTTGCTTGGAATATCAAAAGTAAAGCAAGACCGAAGTTTTTACCCAAAAAATCAAATTAAAAAAAAATCTTTCAACTGCTTTTTTTACAATCAAAGCTGAAAAGTGTTCCGATTAACCCCATTTTACGGTACTGAAAAAGTCTAAAGAGATAAAAAATTAATTAAATTGACACACAGACACAAAACTAAATAAATAGACCTTTTCTGTAAAAGAAATTCATAACTGAAGGAAAGTGCATTGAAAGCAACCTTTTAAAGTTAGAAAATTGGAACAAGTTAAGTTTTTTGGGGAGTAAAGTGTATTTTCATGCCATCATTCTTAATCACAATGTAGCATAACGTGCAATGAAATTTCAAAATACAGTAAAAGTTCTTTTGTTTCCGGGGAGAGGCGATGTTTGGAATTATGATTCACCGTAAACAGTGCCAGACATTCCTGGTCCTGAAATAAATCAAGAGGACAATACTATGTTCTAGAAAAGTTTATATCCTAACTGTTTTATCCTTAATGAACAAAAGTACAAAATTACTATTCAATAAATCTTGAAATTATATCATTTAAACCATGATTCATTTTACATCACAAGTGACCCATTTTATCCCACGCTATGGGATAAAATGAGTCATTGACAACACATTTTCTAACTTAAAATCGGTATCAATATTTTGTTTTTTCCGAGATATTTCACTTTAACTGGCATGAGGGAGAGTCATATGCACATCCTGAGCTGTTTATTCACTGGTTGAATCAATATATATTTTACTGTCAAAGCCTGATAGTAAAAGTGCTCTTTTTCGACCCATTTTACCCCTCCTGACCCTAAGTCTCAAACTTTGGTCCATTTTCTGCGACGTGAAACAAAGCTGATTTAATAATAGTTTATTTAATTTTTAAGAATTAAATATTTTTCTGCAACTATTAAAAGTTGTGTTGCTCGCAAATATAACGGCAAAAAAAAAGTCTTGAAAAGAATTTAAAAATCTGCAGAAAATTCAAGCATATTTGTTACATACGTCAAGAAGTCTATAGAGTATTTAGAGAAAACTAAAATTAAAAAAGTGCTATTTTTTGACTAATTTTACCCCCCTTGACCCTAATTAAGATTTAAGATAATAATATTTTGTCTTCACAGCAAAAACTGAACTGTTGTTTTTACAGTATAATACTGGCAGCCGAGATTCCAGTTTAAAACTGAAAAATGCACAGTAATAAACTGTGAAACTAGTAATTTTAGTTTCTTACTGTATAATGAGAACTTTTATAGTTTATTACCGTAAAATGTAGCTGTATCATACTGGAAAAACAACAATATAATACTGGCAGCAGAGGTTCCAGTTTGAAACTAAAATTCAAGATTATAAACTGTTAAATTAGCAATTTTAGTTTATTACTGTAAAATTAGCAATTTTACAGTTTAGTAGTGTAAAAGTAGCAATATTACAGTTTATTACTGTAAAATTAGCAATTTTTACAGTTTATTACTATAAAATTAGCTGTATTAAACTGTAAAAACAACATTCATTTTTCAGTGTTCCTTTTTACCAAAAGATGAAATCATTCTAACTGCTAAGCAAACGAGGCTGATATTTGCTTTCTTGGTCGTGTTACCTCATTTTCCCTACCACTGTCTGAGATGCGTAATAATCCAAACAGCGGGTAAAGAAATGTCAAGTAATAGCAGTGAAATATTTATTTTCTTTATTTTTTTGAAAATTAAAAAAGAAAGGAAAGAAGGCTGTTGCTTTTTTTTCTGATTGGTTGTCGTTGTTCCTGGTCCTGTGCTCTCCTTGGTTGACTTTTAATCACTTGTATTTTTGTTTCTCTGTTGTCTGATTGGTTTTCTCTGTCCTTTGGTCTTGTGCTTTTCTGTTGATGTCTGTTAACTCAGAACTTTTTTGTGTGTTCCAAGCACTTGTTTTGCACTGATAAAGGCTTCTCTGGAGTTGTGAAACCGCTGAAATTTGTTTCTTAACAATCTGCGCTTTATTTACGTTGAAATGTCCTTTTTTTCCCTCAGTTTTTAGCATGAAACATTTTGAATTATGTTTTAAATGCCCCCGATTTCGTTGAACTTTATGGTTCACGGCAACACATTTATGAAACAAACAAAATATATTTGTTTAATCATTTCAAAGAACTAAATTTAAAATCCAAGTCAAAAAAAAAAAAAATTGTAAAGAAAAACAATTCTTAAAAAAGTAGGGACACATTGATACATAACATATTCTTTCTCTTAAGTCATTAATAAACTACAATGCGATTTCTAATTGTATTACAATTTATAATTGCATTTCACCTATTCAATGCGTCAGTTCAACAGCGACGTATTCATCTCCTATTTCGCTTTCTGAACTTCTTTAGAAATTGCAGCATGTTTTGAAATATTTTATTCCAATAAAAGCTCCTACGGATTTACAAGAGTGCTTGCTATCTACATATGACATGCTCTGCGCGATGGAACTATTTTTATAGCAGAAGAGGAACAACTGCCGTGAATACAAATGACACAGCCAAAAGAGGGCTTCATATGAAATTCTTTGAAACTTTTTGAATACTTCCTATTTCGAAAAGAAATCATGATTGAATAAATATTTAAAAATAAATCCTTGCCTTGAATTTGTATTAACTGCCTCGTAACAGAAAAGAGTATACCTCTGAAGCTTTGCAAATATCCTTTGACTTCAGTGCTTTAGTTTCGTATTCTAAGAGAGGAAAAAAGAAGTTTTGAACATTTCACTTACTGCTTCTATTGTCAATCAAAGCAACTTTATAAAGCTTTGTACCTGAACTACTTTTTATTATACAAAATACATTCTCTTTAATATGTTTAGTATTTACCTTTTACATTTTGATAGTAAAGAGTTGATTTGAAGCAAAAAGTTACACTGCAAAAAATAAACTGTTGTTTTTACAGTATAATACTAGCAACCAAGGTTCCAGTTTAAAACTGTAAAAAGCAACAGCAATAAACTATAAAACTAGCAATTCCAGTTTCTTACTGTAAAGTTAGGAATTTAACATTTTATTGAGGTAAAATTTAGCTGTATTATACTGTAAAACAACAGTATAATACTGGCAGCAGAGGTTCCAGTTTAAAGCTGTAAAATGCAAAGTAATAAATTGTAAGATTAGATATTTTACAGTTTATTACCGTAAAATTCGCAATTTCACAGTTTATTACTGAAAAATTAGTAATTTTACAGTTTATTAATGTAAAGTTTGCAATTTTACCCTTTCCTAGAGTAAAATTGGCAGTTTTTACAGTTTATTACTATAAAATTAGTTGTATTATACTGTAAAAACAACATTCATTTTTTACAGTGTAGGCAAAAGATAGGTTAATTATTACCCCGATTCATGTAGCTAGGATGTTCTTAGAGAGGTGGAACTTTCGAAACAAACAAAAGTAGCAACAGTATTGCCGATATAAAAACCCAAAGGGGTTTCACTCTCGTCCTTTTCTTCCTTGTGTAATTCGTGAACATTTTTTACTACAAGCATAATCGAACTAAATTAAATTGTAAAGTAAAAGAAAAATAAACAACGTTGAAAATACAACATTTTAAAAACGGTTCATACAAGTTTTGCACGATTACAACGAATTATTTCTATCAATCTTAAAATGCGTATCTGTAATATACTGCTCAAAACAATTAAAGGAAAAAGTAAGTTTTGTATAAAATAAATTTCCATGAGAAATGTTTTTTTCAGAAAATAGAAGAAAGAACCTGCGAATGTAATATTTTTCCCTTTTCGAGCTCTGGGGTATACTAATTTTGTGTTTGGCGTCAGAAACGACGCTTTAGAGAGAGCGAATGAAATTACAATTTCAACTTACTGGGAGGTTAAGCGAAAAGTAATGATTTACATGCAGTAAGCAATGTGTTTCGATGAATTCGATGCCTGAGCGAAGTCATTTAGCCAAATCAGAAGCTTTAAAAGTTGTTGGATTTTAGTAAGAGGCCAGACAAAAGTCGGAGTAGCATAAGCCAATAAAGTTTCAGATTGTGTGATTTTCTGGACCTGGAGCTAATTTCAAAAAATTGAAAATGCAGGTTGATGACTAGAGTAAAGTCGTAGATATAGAATAATGCCTAGATCGGTAATTAACGTAAACGACTCAGAGATCCCGAAATACAGATACCACTTTTCTTTAATAACACGTTCATTCGGCTACTGGCACTACAATTTTGACTCAAGCTCTTCGAAGTTGGTTCCATGTTGTAGGCGTGTATGCTCATTCCAGAGATATGTGTTATGCTAACAGCAAAGCACAGTGGGGAGCACCCCAGGGAGTGGGAAGCAGAGCCTGTGAACTAATGAACAAATGCATGAAACAATATTTTTTTCCTCTGGCGTGTTTCGTTTTCCGTTCATTTTTATTACAGGTGCATTTTCATCCGGAGAGAACATAATACAAAAATAATACTGCGTTTATGCGCGGAAAGGTAAGATTTGGTGGTGCCAAAATGATGGTGTTTGCTGCTAGTTCACTGGATCTGTTTCCCACTTTCTGGGGCCACGACAGTGTTTTGTTGTTAACGTATCACATACTTCGTCGAGTTTCAGGGGAAATTACGGTGCTTATAGTTGAATGAAAGTGCTGTTAAAGAAAAGTGGCATCCATATTTTGGCATCTCTGAGTCATTAACGGTAATTATCGATCTTTATTGGGAATTATTCCTTGTCAACGATCTTGCCTTTGTCATCAACCTGCGTTTTTAATCTTTAAAATCAGGTCCAGGTCCTGAAAATCACAAAATGCTAAACTGCTGTGGCTTCTGTTACTTTTGGCTTTTGTTAGGCCCCCCACTAACCAACCAACAACTGCCCAAGCTTCTGGTTTGGTTAAATGGCTTCGTTGAAGCATCGCACTCATCGAAACACATTGATTACTGCATGTAAATCATTGCTTTTTGCTTAACCTCGCAGTAAGTTGAAGTCCGAATTTCATTCGCTACCGCTAAAGCGTCGTTTCTGACGTCAAACTTAAAATTAGCATAGTTCAGAGTTTGAAACGTTAAAAAAAAGGCATTTGTAACTCGTTTCTTCCAATTTCCTTCAAAAAAAATTATCTTGGATCTTTATTTTATATAAAATTTGTTAATTACCCTTTAATTGTTTTGAACAGTAATTCTGCAAAAATTTTCATTTTAAAATTGTTTTATTTCATTTTATGTTTTAGAAGAAAACGATTTATTTCTTGTTTATTTCTTAAAATATAGTTATCACACACTATGTGATATTTGTTATGAAAATTACTGTGCATAAAGATTGAATAATGTATTTTGTATAACAACCTGCGTTGAAATATTATTTTTCATTTTTAGCAGTTATTTTGTACCTTCAAAAAAAGGTAGAAATCTCCACCTTAAAAAACCACGGGGCAAAGTGAAAAATGCTATATTTTTACAATGAAAAATTTTCTATTTGATGATGAACAGTAATTTTCATTAAATAGACGTGTCAAATAAATGAATTAATGACTTATTAATGAAAAATGAACGTATAAATAAATAAATAAACAAATAAATGAACTCATTAATGTATGAGAAAAAGAAATGAGTGAATAAAATGAAGAACGAATAAGAAAATCAGTGAACGAATGAATAAATAAGTGAATCAATAGGTAAAAGAATGTAAATAAATTAATAAATCAAGAAATACGTACGTGATTTACAAATTAATGGATAAATAAACGAAATGATCTATTTCACTTTGCCCCATCCACTTTGCCCAGCGTGCACTTGAAAAATTACATTGAGCATTTAAAATCAAAATTTGCTTAATATAAACTAAATAAGTATTGTACTAGGCACCAGTAGCTCTCAATTAATACTTAAAATGATAATTGCAAAAATTTTACAATTGTATCATAGCAAAAAATATTTTTGAAAAACCACGAATACAATAAGTGTATCAAATTCTGAAAAGGATTTGTACAATTTTTTTCGTTGATCTTTAGATTTATCTATTTGTTAATAAGAATTAACTGTATGTATAGTGACTTTCATAAGATATTGCTAGGTAGGTGGCGCTGAAGCAGATAAAATATTTTACCATTTCACTTGCCCCGCTATTTCACTTTGTCCCACATTCCCCAACTTAATTTTGCAATTACAATGAGAAAAAAAAGGAAAACTGAAAGCTAAAATCATTGTTTCGCATGAGTACAAGATTTACATGTCTTATAACACCAAAATAGTAATACCGTTACACTATCCTTCAAACAATGCATCTTGGATTGACAGTACATCATCGTAGAAAGGTTGCACAATAAGTCATGTGAAAAATGTTTCCTTATGCTTGAGTCAGATAATCAAGAAAAGTAAGCTAGACATTTTTTTGACAAAGAAGTTTTCCAGGTGACCAAGTGAACGTCAGTGAGCTTTATCATCAGGGAAAATTGGTGGGCGCCACGACTCCCAAACATGCGTAAGCATCCATCCAAAGATCGATTCTGTCTCGCCCCTTCCCTTCACCCTCTTTAAACAGTAGAATCGTGCCTCTTTACTTCTGAGAATGGGTATTCAGAGATGCAAGGTACGCGTTTTAAGGTGCCTGGTGCAAGATTTGTTTTTCGGATGCGCTCCAACTTTCTTGCATTTCAAAGCTCGTCTTCGTTTTCCTGACGTTTCTGGAGCGCTTTCGGTTTGCGAATATATTAAAAGGAAGAAATATGGGGACGGAATTCTTTGTGCGCTGTTATGGGGACGATTAATTAAAACTTAGTGAAAGACTGAATACTGTTCCAGTGACAAAAAAAAAAATAGTAGCGTTACGCGTACTTATTTGAAGTTATAAGGCAATATTTATTTTAGTTAAAGTAACACATTGCTATTATTGTCACGCAAGTTTTGTGATGTAATTTTTTATGTTTTTGAATATTTGAAAAAAAGAGCAATAAAGATAGAGATTTATTTGTGAGAAATTATGAAGACTATTAATTAGCACTTAACAAAAGGTTACATTAAAGAAACAAACAAAATTTTTGAATTATTCTGCTCATTTATTTGAATTACAAGGCAATATTTATTGAAACAACAAGTGACACGTTGCGTGTATGTCCCATAAATTTTGTTATGTAATAGTAGGTTTGCAGTGTTATGGATGTATTAAAGAGGAGAAATATGGAGGGAGAATTGTGAGTTTTAATGGGGATGATTAATTTACACTTAGTAAAAGACTGAATGCATTAGAAGAGACAAATAAAGTCTTGGTATTATTCCGTTATACTTGTTTAAAGTATAAGATAATACTTATTAATATAAAAGTGAAGCATTGATAGAATTTTCTCATCTATTGTGTTATGTATCAAAGTACTTTTCCGAATTATAAATAAAATATGAAGTCTGTGAAATATACAAGTTTCATAATTAACAAGAGTACTAGGAGCTCTTAACGCAAGGGTAAAAGTCATTACTCTGAATATGTTATCCTATTCAATTAGTATCATTTGTAAATCAGTCAATGCGTTATTAAAACATTCTTTCTAATTTAGAGTAAATCTTTAAATCTATTTACTAATACCAATCGGTTCTGTCTCTGTCCTTGCCTCACTCTGATTGAAAACTGAAAATGTGCTTTATTTCTAAGAATGGGCTTTCAGATATACAAGGTAGACATTTTGAGGTGCCTACTGTTAGATTTATTTTACTTTTGCGAAACAACTTTCTTGCATTTCGAAGCACGTCTTCAGCTCCGTCATTTAGGGGGGGAATCGGTGTGTCAGGGGGGGTCAATTGCCCTCCCTGACCTTGAGAAATCAATGCATTTACATTTTAGTGGGCGTGGCTTTTGATGTTTTCCGATTAAATTGCATTGTGTTTGGACCCATTGACCCCCCCCCCTCTGGAAAAACTTGAAACGACGGCCCTACCCGTCTTAGACTCCCTGACATTTTTGGCGCCCTTTCGGTTTCTGAATATACTAAAAGAAAGAAATATGGGAAAGGAATTCTTTGTTCGCTATTATGGGGACGATTAATTAACACTTATTTAGAGACTTGATACCTTTGAAGAGACAGATAAAAGTTCAGTATTATTCCACTGTATTTATCTCAAGTATAGGACAACATTTACTGAAATTAAAATAACACTTTGATGTGATTGTCACATACGTTTTGTTAAGCAATAATCTATATCTTTCTGAATCTATTTTTAGAAAAGAAATCTGTGGGGAGAAAGAACACTTTGTGAACTGTTATGAGGACGATTAATTAGCACTTAGTAAAAGGCTGAATGAGTCATTTCATACCAACTCACTTAATGGGGGTTGCATAACCGACTAGGATTTTCTTTAAATTTGGCCCATATTCTGATTATATAGAGGCATGGAAAAAATACAAATTTTTAGGTTCCAGCTCCACTTATTTTCTGAGATACAGGCCCTCAAAGTTAGTCCACCCACTCAAAATACTAAGAAACTAATATTATTTAATCATTTTTTCTACAGAATTGTACTCATGCAATAAAAAATTGTTGTGTGTCTATGGAAACTAGTTACTCCAGGCATTCAGAAAAAAAACTAGAAAGTTTATAATGAAAAATGCTAAGGTCCAGGGCTCTTTGAAGTTGCCACCACAAAAATTTGATTTTGTCGATTTTGCTAAAATTGAGGAATTTATTCCAAAAAAAAAAGAAGCCATAACCAAAGGTTTACTCACTTTCTGGTAGTGTACAGATGTTTACTATAAATGGTTACACAATGCATAACTTGGGTTTCGCATTACTTCTTAGAAATATTTAAGCTTAACGTCAAGGCATGAGGCAAAAACATGCGATTTTTGCCATCTTGGCTGCCATTTTTCGGAGCAGTAAAAACTTTATAATTTTTTTAAATAATCTACTGATATGTTAGCTATTCACAGGAAAAGAGTTTACTTTTGGTTATTTCTTGCATTAAGAGACATCCTGCTGACAGTATATGCATGTTTTTCGTGACGACCATATATGGAGGGTTGAGAATACGATTGCACCAAGTCCACTATTTGCTATTTTCCAGCCAGCAGCCTGATAGCGTGCACTATGTAAAATTTCAGTTCAATAATGAACCTAGTTCAGATAATATCCGATAAAGTTATAATTTTAAAAATGTTAACGGGTAATCCACGGCAATGAAATGGAACTTTAAACCTCTGTAGAAGCTGTTTATGAGCTTGGTTCACTTGTATTCCAAGCCCTTAATATATTCATTAATTAAATTAGACCCTTTTTCCTTAAAAATCCAATTGTCCGAAGTTTTGACTATTCACTTGGGCACAGTGCCAATTAGTTTGGACAAATGGTGTTCAACATTAATTTTGTAATTGACCCGTTTCATTATAATCTTTCATTTCAGAAAAGAAAAACTTGATTGTTAAATAGATTTCCTAAAATAGTAAAGGTTACCTGCATAGGGGAAGACCGCCTATATTGGACCCCCTAAGAACAGGAGGCCTGTGTCGCTCAATGTGAAGCAAAACAGAAATGCAAAATAGGGCATCGTAAGCTAAATTTAATTAGGAACCGCCCTAGGAGCTTATATTTTCGGAAAATATTAAAATTATTTTTTAAAAAATTATCTTATAAAAAGTTGCAAAAGTCCAATTTAGGAATATATGCGCCTAAATTGAACCATGCGCTTCCTAAATTGGACCGTACCAAGAAATCACAGAATAATTTATGTTTGAACTATACAGCTTTTTTCCAGGATTTGCAGTAGAATTGCTTTTGCTTCGGCCTCACTTAGGCACTGTTGATAAACTCGTCGATGGCATTTCATACACGTAATCATGTTTTGCACTTCATCTCTATGACAAACATTGCAATAACAATTGTTTTGTGCAGTTTCTTGCTTCTAGTAGTGTGAATTTGTCTGCCCTATGCCTATTTTATACGGCGTTAGAATGATTGCTGAGATAGTCTTCCTTTTTGTTCCTTCTATTTTTTCAGGAAAAGGGGATATGTGAGCCGGCTTTACAAAATCATAGTTAGAGTTGGCAATCATGTTTTGATGAGAACTATCCGCCGATTCTGCAGAACTTGTACTAATTTAAGTCGTAGCTAGTTCTGGTACATGGTGTACAACTTACAAAGAACATGTAACCTGTTCACTTTGAGTAGTTTTATCTGGACTACTTGACTCTAATTCTGTTGTAGCCAAGTCAGTGTCATTAAACACATGTCAATTAACAATCCAAACTCCTGTTCTTTGGAATCAACTCACAGCATTTGACATGGCCTTGATTGCAGTTTGCCCATAAGAGTTACCAAACAGTTCTCCAACGCGATATCAGATAATGGATCTCATTAGATATTCTCGCATCCATGTATCACATGCTCCATTAAAATATGTAGACAACGAATAAAGCGCACATCTACGTGTATGATGTGCTTAAAGAGAAAGCATTATCGTTAGCCAAGTTTATTGCATCAATGTTCTTTATGTAAGTGCTGTGCCTATCTATTAATAGAAGGACATTCTTTTTACATTGCTTGGTTTAACAGTTTTGATGAAATGTATCAATTGTGTGAATTATCGTTTGTGATTATTTTTCTTTTGAACAAGTATATTGCTCACCAGGGAAGCTTGCAGCAAATAACCAGTGTGTTTCTACCACGTTCAAAATTCATTACTGTTCCAACCTGATGGTTACCTCTATACGTCAATATATTTTGGGGCTTTTGGACAGTGAAAAGGCCGGCTTCTTTTACATTGAACATTTTAGTAGCATATAAGTTGTTTTTCCTTTAAAAATCATTTCGAAAATACCGAAGAATTTCATATTTTTCTCTCGGTAAACCAGCGTAAATTTTATTTAAGTTAATAACTATGTTTAACAACCTTAAACTGCAGCTTAATGAATGGAGAGAAAAAAAACCCATACATTTTAAGAAGTTGCAGCTTCTGCTTGATAAAAAAGTTTAAATGAATATCGATAATGGGTGTTAAAGTATGCTTAAAATAATTTTAACTACGCTATTAAATAAAAGGAGCCGCTTATTTTGTGTTACAATTAATAAAAAGTCTTGTTTAAAATCATATTTTTAAATTGGACCACCGGTCCAATATAGGAAATTTTTTTCGATCCAATAAAGGAAAACATGCCATTTTTTATTCTTCAGCTCATTGCTCTGTCAAAAACTATCACAATCGCTCATGTAAATATATCGATGTAATCCTTATTAAACACAGATTATAATACTGTAACAGAATTTTAGCGCAATTTACAAGTTTTTGAGTTATCCTTCTAGAAACAAGTCCGAAAAATAAGATTTCGCACGTTTTCATCACAAATCAAGCCGTAACTCCCGCTAAACAATTCGAAGACTGGTGAAACTTCATACACATTGTTTTTATTCCTAAAACTTTATATTTCTACTGTTAAAGTGTAGCACAGATCTCTGTACTAGATTTTAAGCCCGAGGTCCAATTTAAGCAGTGGTCCAATATAAGCGGTCTTCCCCTACATTGGTTCCTACTTACATTAACTGTTAACTACCTTAAAATACTTCCTCATTTTGATGAATTATTGAAAAAAAATCATCAGTAATAAATATTAATTTACTACAAATGTTTTATTTCATAAGCATTCAACTAGATAGCACCTCAATGGTGCACGTAAATTTGTAATTCCCCTTTTCATGATAAAGAAAGCTTGTGAATTTTTTTTTTTAGTTTACCTAGATTCAAATACTTGAAGTGTCATTCTCATCTATCTTACATGCAGCACCCCTGCCGTCACACACTTTAATCAGCATAACACGCACCACAAAAGATGACTTTAGAACTATTTTGCAGTGTTCAGCACTTTTGAAGCTCCCTCTTACTTTTCTGAAGCACCCTACAGCTTCAATTTTTCTTAACCGCCGTTGCAAGTATCACTTCCACAGCTTCTAGCAACGCCCCCCTTTTACAGAAACACTTTTTCCCCGTTTAAAGCTTCAAGCATGTTTTTTATGCTAAAAAAAATGCAAAAAAGAAAAAAATGAAAGAAAGAAAAACTTGAAGGGTCCGTGTTTTGCGATGATAAATTCCTTGATTAATCTGCTTTGCGATCGTGATTTTGTGAACGGTCTATTCTGCGCTATAACAAGGGTCCTTTTCGGCTCTCTATGATTTTCTGAAGAGGAGTGCTCTTTTAAAAAACATTTTCCGACATTTTCTATTTGGAGTTAATACTACACTATAAAAAATGAATGTTGTTTTTACAGTATAATACAGCTAATGTTATAGTAATAAACTGTAAAAATTGCTAATTTTACAGTAATAAACTACAAAGTTTCTACTTATACAGTACTAAACTGTAAAAGTGCTAATTTTACAGTAACAAACTGTAAAATTGCTAACTTTACAGTTTACTACCGCGCATTTTACAATTTTAAACTGGAACCTCTGCTGCCGGTAATATACTGATGTTTTTACTGTATAACACAGCTAAATTTTACGGCAATGAACTGTAAAATTTCTAACTTTAACTCACGAAACTACAAAATTGCTAGTTTTATAGTTTAGTACTGTAAAATTTAAAGGTTTTAAATTGGAACCTCGGCTGCCAGTATTATACTGTAAAAACAATCATTAATTTTTTGCAGTGTAAATCTTCGTGTGTAACTTTAACCAATAGCGATATGATTTTTTTGTTCTCTTTCCTAAAAATTCAGCATATGGGAGAGTACGTTAAAATTTAGTACATTTTCCTTCATACATTATGGAGCATCTACATACAGAATATTTTTTCACTTTAGCTTTTTGCTGTATTTAGTGTTTTATTTCCTCCTATTCGGAGAAAATAAGTTTGGTTGAAACTGATAAACTTTTTTCTCAAAACCACAACAATGGTACTGTATAGTGTATACGTTCAGGTTTGCTTGTCCAAGCATGCTTGAGCGGATGTAGCCTCCTTTAGCTAATCTTCATAGCAGATGCTTTGCTTTTTAGGAGGTAGTTTATCCATTTTAAAAAAAGTTATTTCTTTTTTTTTCTTTAACACTCGCTTGTGTAAATAAATGATTAAATATGAAGGGCCAGGGGGAAAAAAGATCAAAGTGACCAAAAAGCGATTTTGAGAAAAACGAAGAACAAAGTTTGATTTCTCGTAGCTCCTTATGTAGTTTTTCGAGTTTTCATACACATTTCGGTCGCTTCTCATCTTTTTCCCCCCTTGTTGTTCTACCAGATGATACTAGTCCTTAATAGCCCCTAAATAGCGCTAATATCTCAAAATTGACGAAAAAGTGACTTTCATATTTTTCCCCCTGGCCCTTCATATATATACAAGGTGAACTTTTATTAGAACGTTTTCTATAGACTTGGGAAATAGTTATAATTGAAGATCTTGGAAGATAAAGGGGCTATGTTACATTTTGAAAAATGAACACTCTGGACAATGGTAAGCAGTGGATACTTGTACGCAAATGAAACTTGGTACATCAAAAAGTAGATGTCATTAGACCATTTTCATACGCACACTAATGACAAAGCCAAAAAACAAAAAAGCTGCAATGGCTGCAACAATAAAACTTTGAAATTTGATTACTCGCAATTTCTGTTTTGTCACATAGCCCCTTCATTTCCCAAGCCCTTTAGTGAAAACTGAGAACGACCTGATGTTTTGCTATATGTATTTGGAAATATTTCATGTTCGTTTAAACACATAAAAATAACAATATAACACTTATAATACCAAATTTAACTAAGGAAAAAAATATCCCAAAGGAACAATCACATACATATTGAGGTGAAAACTTGTTTGTAAAGCATGCTGTTTTAATACTTGATATGAAGGTCATTTCCATTATTCCGATGAATAGAATATTTCTTGAAAATTTCTTTAAGAAACTTAAAGCTTAAACAGTGTCGCACATAACTAATAACCGATACGTATTCGTGCTGATGCACACCACCTCAGTAGATATTAGTTAACAATAAAAATGTGCTTTTTAATTTTGATCGTTGAGGGTAGTAAAAACCCACCACATGCACGAGGCCCAAAGACTTAATTGCGTTTAATGTAAATATTTGACACGTGATAAATGGAAATTTTGTTAATGATAAGAGACCATTTATTATTAGCTTCGAAACTTTTCACTAATGTTTGTTTGTAGCTCTTTTTAAATTACCTTTGGGTTAATTTTTCTCTTACCGGTGTATAATTAATGATGAAAAATCATTAATTCTGGGGGTTAGATAAACGTTGATTCTTTATGAGAGGTATTCTCAAGTAGTTTGAAAAGAAAATGATATAGTAACAGATTAGAAAATATATTTTAAAGGAGATCCATGTCATGAATCATGATAAAAACGCTATAAGAAAGAAATTATTCATATGCTTCAAGTTTCAATGGATATAATGTGGGTATTTTCTTACAAAGCGTTTTTATTTGTGAATCAAAATTAGTACAAATTGAAGCATAAACTGTTGACACGATTTTCAAAAATTGCAAGGGGAAAACGTTCATAAAAACACTTACAGAATGCGAAAGCAAAAAGTCTTCAATAAAATTGAATAATCCAGGATTTTTTTTGGGGGGGAGGGGGTAATTAATCGTTTTTTTTAATACATTGCTCCATTGATATGTAGTGCATCGAAAAACATTTTTACAATGTGATAGCTTTTTGATTGTTAAGATTCCAAGACATTTTGTTTTGCATCAATCAAGCTTCACAAGCTAATATGTATTTTGATACTCGCGTATAAATTGACTTTCTTTTTAAAGTTTAAACTTGGTTTAAATTAACTATGCAGTTAATTAAAAGTGTGTTATTTATAAGTGCTTTTTTAAACTTTACTTATATTGCCTAAAGCAGCCATCCATACATGCATACAAGAAGATTATCTCTAAAATTGGATAATTTTATGATTGCAAAGTTTTGAGGAAAAGAATGCATACCATGAAAAAAAAAGAATGCAACATATTTATTTCTGCTCATTAAAAAATTATGTTTATGCACTGAATACTTAGCACTGAAGTACGTAATACGGTTATTTACTTAAGTAAGTAAACATATAAATAAGTTCAAATTAAGTCCGTTATTAAGACTAGGGATGCACCGATAAGCAAATTGGCCGATTACCGATTACCGATTAATTGGCTGTTGATAATCGGCCGATTAATCGGCTTAGCCGATTAATGATAAGAATAATTGTTTTTCTACCACCTATTTTACCATCATTGTTTTTTATCTCTTATACAATTCCAAGTTTAGAAATAGTAAATAATTTATTTCTGGGAGAAGATTTTTTTCCATTTTCCTTGTTTTCACAAAATAATTTCAATATTTTATCAAAAATTTCTTAGAACCAATTTTCATTTAAGTGTCAATAATATTATTAACACATTTTTAGTTATGTTAATTGTAAATAAAAATTTATAAAAAAAAAAGGAGGTGTGGGGGAGTGTGTGGTGAACACTCCAATTTAGGAGTACTTTTAATTCATATTTTAGAAAGCAGTAGCAATTTAATTCAATACTTTTATTCTTTGAAAATTAGAGAATTAAAAAAAAAAGAAAGCACAGTGCTAAGGAGAAAACTATCGCCGGATGAAATATGTTGCATCATTGTCTACGTATATTTATTCAAAGTAGGAGAATTCATTTAAAAAAAACTTTATATCAACTGGTGAGGATTATTATTACTGTTAACAAAATTATTCATCATAGTTTCCTAGTGAAAGTATACTTTAAAGAGTAACATCTGAAAAATATTTTTCATCCGATTAATCGGCTCGATTTTACCGATTATTAATAATCGGCAAAGTGGCCGATTATGACCGATTAATCGGTACCGCCGATTAATCGGTGCATCCCTAATTAAGACCCCGACGAAATTAAATTAACGAAGTTTAAATTTTAGAAGGAAACAGATTTACTTTAAACTAGTAAGAATTATTTAATAGTGCTCGTACTGATTTAAGTAAAATATTGTTAAGGATGATGACATTTTAGAATAGTAATTTTTCCCTTGTCTTCTACAACCAGTAGTATTTATGAAATAAAACTTTAACGTAATAATTTATCAAAAAACGCAACTGATGTGAAAACTAGATCAATATGTCACCGTATTATATTTTAAATATCGTCTTATACTTTATAAATAAGTACAAGTAAATAACACCAAAATTTTATTTCGCTTCAAATGCTCTTCAAAATCAGCCTTTTACTAGGTGTTAATTAATTGCGTGTATAACAAAGTGTAAATAATGCCCCCCCCCTTTATTTCTTGCTTTTAATACATTCAGAAACTAAAAGGTTATTGCAAAACAAATTTCTGAGAAGGTTATATAAGTGTGTCATTTTCAATTTTATAAATATTGCCTCATACTTTTAATATATATAACGGAATAATGTAAAATTTTATTTGTCTCTTTAAACGTATTCGGTCTTTTAATAAGCGTTAATTAATCGTCTCTATAATAACGCTCAGAGAATTCTTCCCCCATATTTCTTTCTTAAAATATATTCAGAAGCTAAAATATTATTGAAAAACAAATTTGTGTGATGAATGTATACATGTGTCAATTTTATTTTTATGAGTATATTGCCTTATACTTCAAATAAGTAAGCGGAATAATTCAAAACTTTTATTTGTCTCTTCAAATGCATTGAGTAATTCCATTCCAACTCACCTAAAAAAAGAAAAGTTGGCTGCATGACCAACTCGGATTTTTTTTTTAATTTGGCACAGAGGTTGACTATATGGAGGCATGGAAAAGTGCAAATTTTTAGGTTCCTGGGGCCCTACTCTCATTGTATCGTCAATATAGTCGATACCGAGAATACGGGTTTTTTGTGCCAAGTGACGTGACTCGTGAGACACGAATAATCGCTAATCTCAAAGCCACTTCTAATTTAAGGTATCTAGAATCGCGCCGAGAAGTTTACGACAGGGTAAGAAGTCGTGAGATCTCGGTAGTGAGAAGCTGTTTCTTTATTCCATTTTTTCTCAACGCGGAGTGTGCCATAATGTTTATAAGTTCTGAAAATGTGGTTTAGTATGTTTTTACATTGAGAGTTAGGATTTTTTCTTTATTTTGAGTTTGAATTTGGCTTTGGGAGAGGCATCCATTTATCGGCAGCAATTGGAACTCTGCAACTTTGCCGATTATCTATAATCATCTTATTTTATTGATTAATTGGCCAACATTTTGCAAATTGAAATTACTTTAAGGTATGCCCAAAACTTGAATTTATATATCTACTTAACCAGGGTGTCGATCTAACCCAGGGGGGAGGGTTTCCTTTCCTTTAATAAAATGAGCTCTTTACTCAAATTCTATTTTCTATCAGGGGAGGGGGGGGACATTTTGTTTTTATCGTATCGTATTCAAGTTTAATTTTTCCTCACAGAATAATTGAATCATCGTTTTTCAAGTCTTAAAATGATAACAAAAGCATAAAACATGAATTTGATTCTTTCAAGTCTCAAACATAAAGTGTTTTAAATGCATTTTGGAAAAAAGATCCGCAGACATGTGATTTAAGATCTCCATTTTTCTCTTATGCATTGCCCCAAAAATAGGGACTTGTACTTAATATTTAGAGAGTGAATATATATCTCTTATTGCGAAAAGGCCAAAATATCGCGAAAATCAAAATTCAGTCTATCAAAATCATTGCAAAAAGCGCAGCACATGCAGTAATTTTTACCCCTCTCAAACAACAAATATTTTAAATACACGTTTTGAAAAAGTGATACCTAGACACAGGGCACGACTTTGTAGGACATTGAGCACGAGCTTTATGTGCTGCTCCCCCCCCCCCCCCAAATAAAAACAATATAATGAAGTAGTAAAATATTTTGGAAGTAGTAAAATATTTTGTTTTCGAAAGAGTATTTTCAAATTTATTTTTTATCTTGTCATAGTGCGATATGAAATTTCTCCATTTTAAAAACTGGACCAGTGCCCCATATACCTATGCCTTAATTTTGCCCTGCCCAGACATGTGATTTTTCTCTACTTAGCATTTAAAGACTGAAAATACAACTATTATTGCGAAAACAAAATTGAGTAACGCAAAAAGGGGACTTTTACTTAAAGCCTGAATTTTTAAACTATTGTTGCGATCAAGTCAAAATATCGCTGAAAACAAAGTCATGAAGTTGAATGATTTAATTCAACAAATATTTTTAAATATTAGTATTATTTTTTAAAGTATTTGTAAATTTTTTCATGTTCAGTCGAAGCATTTGATACTTTGAAATGAATTCGTATAATGTATTTCGACACTTAACTTCGCTTACCCTTGTATGCTCGTATGCGTTGAAAAGATGTACTAATTCCGATTTAAAATTCTAATATTTTTAAATTCCTGAAACACAACATCTTAATCTACCCGAATGCTTTTAATATTTGACTCTCGAATTTTTTTGCCATCTGTTTCGGAGGCTGAGCTAAACCAGAAAGTTAAAGCAAAATGCACGCGCGAATGTTGATGTAACGCGAGAGAGATATACTGTCATTTGATTGGTCAATCATTTATCCTTCTCGATACGCGATAGAAGGAGAGAACATTATCGCTTGCGCACATTAGGGCTTTCAGAGTAGCACAAAATTTGACAAGCGACTACTTTTTCGGCTATTCTTACTTGTCATGAGGGAGTAGTAGACGTCACTGGAAGTTCCAGGAAGTTTCAGAGTAGGGCCCCTGCTCCGCTTATTTTCTGAGATACAAGACCTCAAAGTTTGTCCGCTCCCTCAAAATACTAAGAATTTGATGCTATTTAATATTTTTTTTCTAAAACATTGCACTCATGCAATATAAACGTATTAGGTAGCTATGGAAACTAGAGCCCTAGGCATTCAGGAAAAAAATACTAGAACGACGAAAAAGAAAATTGCTAATGGTGCAGGGCTCTTTGAAGTCGCCACCACAAAAAATTGTTTTGTCGATTTTGCTAAAATTGAGAAATCTATACCAAAACGAGAAAGACGTAACCAAAGGTTTACTCACTTTCTGGTAGTGTACAGATGTTTACTATAAATACTTACACAATGCATAACTTGGGTATCGCATCCCTTCTTAGAAATATTTAAGCTTAACGACAAGCCGTAAGGCAAAAACATGCGATTTTGACCATCTTGGCAGTCATTTTTCTCATAAAGGGAGAGCAGTAGAAACTTTAATTCTTTCTTTTAAATAAGCTACTGATATGTTAGCTATTCACAGTAAAAGAGTTTACTTTTGGTTATTTCTTGCATTGAGAGATATCCTGCTGACAGTATATGCATGTTTTTCACGACGACCATATGCTTGTGTTCCCCCTCCCCCGTCTCATAGACTTAAAACTAATTAAACCAAAAAATAATGATGTATTTATTCATAGCTGTATTCTCTACCCAATATGTCATGAAATTTATTTTCATTGAACAATAAATTAGATATTTGATGAAAACAAGAAATAGAATTTCTCCGATGCCTGAGCATTATGAAATATGCATTTATAAAGGGGTAATAAAGTACTAAATAATTTCTTGAAAAATCAAATGAAAGGAAGGAGCTCTAAATATTTAACTCATAAGCAATACCCAGTCTTGTAATTGGGATATTCCTGTTTTTAATTGCAGAATTTCTTGAACATCACATGAATATTAGGAAAGTAAATGAGGCTTTTTCGTTTGATGTAGGATATTTTATGACAAATTTCATGTGATAGCCTACTAACTGAGCGTGGTGATAAAGAGCTATTTACTTCAACATCGAATTCCATTTTATCTTATTAACAGTTAAATATTTACAAAATAATTAAATGAATAATTTAATATAAAACAATGCAAGAAGAATTAAAATTAGTACAACTAATTTAATCCAATACTGATCTATACAAAACTGACAAAAATAAGTTTACTCACTAAAATACTAGTTCACAGATACCCTGAAGCTTACATTCTATTTTCTACAAAGTATTAAAGCAACAAAGAACAAGGGAATCCTTCTGTTTAGAGCCATCAGGAATATCACAATCACAAGATTGGGTATTGCTTATGAGATAAATATTTAGAGCTCCTTTATTTTAATTTATTTTTCAAGAAATTATTTAGTACTTTATAATTATGAATGCATAATGCTCAGGCATTGGAAAAATTCTATTTCGTGTTTTCATCAAATATCTAATTTATTGTTCAATGATTTAATAAATTAAATTTCATGATATATTGGGTAGATAATACAGCTATTAATATATGTATCATTATTTTTTGGCTTAGTTAAATTTTAAGTCTATGAGAGGGGGAGCACAAGCATATGTATGTTTTAAATGAACTATATTTTTAAAGGAAAAGACATTTAAATTTGTGGTACAAAACAAACTTTGATGCTAAGTGTTTTAGGGTGTTTTCAATATTCTGAGTCAGTTTTTAGATCCGTTTTGACACAGTAATTCTTGATAAGCAAATTTTTGGAAACAAGTGCTTTGGGGGAGAGGACACGAAATTTCAGCTGCCGATTCCATGCAATGCTTTACAAACTCACCATCTGTTTAATTTTTTAGAAATTTTCTCAAAAATTATCTTGCTAATTTCTTCAGCAGCTTTTGCCAAGGAAACAAGGATTGACGATTTTCTAATTCTTCTGTCCCTTTATCTAGTCAGAATTGTCTTTGAGTAGCGTCCACCATAGGCGTATTCATGGCGTCACAATGCCCCTTCAAATAGTGATCTTTCATAGCGAAAATATATTCATTTAAAATTGGAAAACTTATCTTTTTTTTTTTACATTTGCATGAAAACAGGAAAAGAAAGAAAATCTTTAGTCAGGTTTTACTTTTCGTGGATTTTTTTTTTTTTTTTTTTTTAAACCCTAAAAGCGATTCGGATAGTTGGAGTTCGGATAAATGAAGCTCTCGAGTACTCAGCAAGTTGCTAGATAACGCAATGATGGTTGTCTTCATCAATTTTCATAACTAAAACCTTTAATCATACTTTTATTGATCATCCATTTGATTTTCTATAGTTAAACATCAATTGTGTTTACCTAACTCATATATAGAGGGCTCAAAATATTTTGTTTTAGCCCAAAAAGGAGAATATTACTTGTGCCGTCTTTAACTCATTAGAAGTAAAAATGCATAATATATCTTTTACATAAGGTGGGTACCAAGTTGTGTACAACACAACTTGGGGAAAAGAAACACACTATCGAAAAAAAAAAGAAAAATGGTTTTTACATAAAATCTAACAATATTTTAAAGAGGACTAAGTTGTATAACTTCCGTGCTTAGTTGGATATTTTAAATTCTGCGCTCAACAAACAAACTGAGTCCAATTACTTTTTTGTGACACCTAGATTGATGTGTTGAATGCCAACTCTGCGATTGTTGTATCAATGATAAAAAATGGAAGGTAGACGGGTCTTTAAAGAGCTGGCAGAATAAGTTTCAAAATGATTATTTCATTTTATGTGTGTCCTGTAATGGTTCTTTTATGGCTACTATGACATTTTTAAAATCTTATTTGTTCACTCTGTTACAGGGAGTAGTCAAATCATTTTTCAATCTATCATAAATTGCTAATGTAAAAATTGTTCATACTTTATTATGCACAAATAAATGAAGAATCAATTCTGAAAATATGTTATTAGTTAGCGAAAATTATTTAAATTGATAGACAAAATTCATCAGTGTAGGACAAAATGCGTACTACTTTTGTGAAAATATCTCCAATCATTTTCTATTTCAGAAAAGTCTTTAAAAGAAAGTATAAAATAGATTAGTGGAGTCTGTATGCTCAACGATTTATCAATTTTCTATCACCATCACTATTTTTTTTCAAAATGCAATCGAAGCATAACGAAGAGTATCCCTTAAAACTAGTAGTTATTTGACCTCATTGTATATTCCTTGTGGAAAATTATATATATTTTTTTTCTATTAACAGAGGTTGCATTTTGACTCATCTATATACCTTCAAGGAGGTAATACTAACTAAAACAAAGAATTTTAAGCCCCCCCCCCTTCCCTGTAGCAAACTGTAGGTCTGTTTCCAAATCACTATCTCATATATATATATATATATATATATATATATATATATATATATATATATATATATATATATATATATATATATATATATATATATATATATATATATATATATATATATATATATATATATATATATATATATATATATATATCCCACATTTTATACAGTTGGATTGATTGATCATTCTCTGATCCGCATCAAGTTGGTGTCCAGAAAAAGCGGAAATTTAAAAAATCTGTTTTTGACGAAAAAATATTATTTTTTTGTGACAGGAACTAGTTTTACGTGGCATTCTTGTTCGAATGTGCTTTACTCTTTTTAAAAAAATATCTCAATTTTTTGTAATTCTAAGTGCTTTTCAAATGTAACGTTTCTTTGAGCTGTTACACAAAGAAGCAATCTTTAGAAATGAGCTTATTCAGTAAAAAGGGAAGAAAACTGATTGTCGCTAAGGATTTGCGTTAATGTTTTTGATCAAAACGTCGAATAATATTCTAAATCAGAAGCATGGTAAATAAAACTGTTGATGCAGATTTATTTAATATAGAAGCTTTTAGTATGGATGGTGTGGTTTTAAAAAACAGCATATGTGCACCATTTCTTATGAAGCAAAATATAATGCGATACTTTATATTTTTAGAATAAATTTCAAACTTTTTCATTTATTTTTAGGAATACAACTACTTTTGCGTGTATGATGAGCGAAGCTATAAAGAAACTTTCAAGTTGAAGAAATTTCTAGGTATGTTTAATTTTTAATCATGAAAGGCACTATGTCATGCATTAATTATAAAACCATTGAAAGTAAGCATAAATGTTTAATGCAATGTAGATTAAAAAGAAAAAAGAAAACTTAGTGCAAAATAAAGTTCTTTGAAAATCACATAGGAACTTGATTATCTAGACTAATGTTGAAAAATTAAAAGCTCTCTGGAAAGGTATCTTTAATTATACTATCTCCCTAGATAACAATTATGCTTAATTAGCTCGTTTACTTTTTACCTGACTCAGTCGTGTCAATTGTTATCAATTTTGTTTAATAGTCTTGCTGTTCCATACATGTGTATAATTGAACCTAATTTTCAGACGAACTTTTTATTGCAAAAATGTCTTTGTGAAACACATGTTTTTGTATTCGTTGTGAATAAAAAATAACAATAATAATGTTCACATTATTTTCGAAAAGAATATTTTCTACTAAGATTAGTATGCTACTACTTCTGATGTAGTTGAATGCTGGGAACAACTAAGCGCAGGAAGATTTTTCTACGCAAATGATATACTAGGGTTAAAGCTTAAAAATTTTGTTTTAGCCTGCTATGCAAATCAATGAATTTTTCGATATATAAACAGAAAATGACAATTATTTTTGCTCTTCTCTAAAAAAAATGTGTCTCACCAATGACATTGAAAATTCTTTAACTTGAGAATTTTCAGCATAGTAAAAATACACTGAAGTGACAAAAGTCATGGGATAGCAATATGCAAATTTTCAGATGGCAGTAGCATCGCATAGAACAGGTATAAATGCGCAGTGCTTTTACAGAGCTTTCATTTCTGTTCAAGTTATTCATGTGAAGAGGTTTTAACGTGATGATGACCGCACGACGTGAATTAACAGACTTTGAACGCGGAATGTTAGTTGGAGCTAGACGCATGGGTCATGCCATTTCGGAAATCGTTAGAGAATTCAACATTCCCAGATCCACTGTGTCAAGAGTGTGCCGAGAGTATGAAATTTCAGGCATAACATCCCACCATGGACAGCGCAGTGGTCGACCGCCTGCACTTAAAGATCGAGACCGGCGACGTCTGCAAAGAGTCGTAAATTCTAACAGACAAGCAACACTGCGTCAAATCACCGTAGAAATCAATGTGGGACGTACAATGGACGTGTCTGCTAGAACTGTGCGGAGAAATTTGGATTTCTTGGGCTATTCCAGCAGAAGACCGACTCGAGTGCCTTTACTGACAGAACGACATCGCTTGCAGCGACTCTCGTGGGCACGTGAGCATATCGGTTGGTCCCTAGATGAATGGAAAACCGTGGCCTGGTCCGATGAGTCACGATTTCAGCTGGTAAGAGCCGATGGTAGGGTTCGAGTGTGGCGCAGACCCCACGAAGCCATGGACCCAAACTGTCAGCAAGGCACTGTTCAAGCTGATGGTGGCTCCGTAATGGTGTGGGCTGTTTTTTCATGGCATGGACTTGGTCCTCTAGTGCGACTGGACCGAACATTGACTGGAAATGCTTATGTGCAGCTACTTGGATATCACTTGCAGCCATTCATGGACTTCATGTACCCAAACAACGATGGGATTTTTATGGATGACAATGCGCCATGTCACCGGGCCACAACTGTTCGCAATTGGTTTGAAGAAAATTCTGGACAATTCCAACGAATGATTTGGCCACCTAGATCGCCCGACATGAATCCCATTGAGCATTTATGGGACACCATCGAGAGGTCTGTTCGTGCCCAAAATCCTGCCCCATCAACGCTTTCACAATTATGGACGTCTATCGAGACAGCATGGCTCAATATTCCTGCAGAAGACTTCCAACGACTTGTTGATTTCATGCCACGTCGAGTTGTTGCACTTCGCCGGGCAAAAGGAGGGCCGACACGATATTAAGAGGTATCCCATGACTTTTGTCGCTTCAGTGTATATTAGCCTGAAATGCACAGCAGAAGCAAATATTTACGTTTCCCCTTTCTGAAGCAGTTTTTCCGTCAATGTCACTCCGCGTTCGACAAAAATATTCGTCGTAATATGTCGGCATGAAATTCATCAAATACAAGTTAAAAGTACGTCACGGCTTTAGAAGGATAATTGAATTAAAAAATTTTATTCAACGGGGGGGAAATTAGGTTCCTCTTATGCATTTGTTATTCAGAAATTGCTAAAAACCATACTTTTATCGACAAACTTGGTTCTGTTTTAAATCAATATTAAAGTCACTTTTCCCTTAAAGTTTATTTTTTAACACTTTTTTTAGGGGAGTGAGGGAAGGAATAGACTGGAGGTTTTTATTTTAGCATTTTATGTTGAATTCTCAATCATTTTCAATTGAACGGTTGTAAAAGCCTTTGAAACATAATTAGAATTTGCGGGATAAAAACGTAGATAGACAGCAGAAATATTTTTAAATCTTTGACAGTATCTGTAGCTTAAGAAAAATAATTATATGATAAGAAATGGACTATGTGAAATGCTTTTAAAAGCTTCAAGGGCCCTCCTTAATACATTTCAGAAAATGTTTGACTATCAAACCATCTCTAAATTTGTGAAATAATGAATTCATTCGGTTAAAATTATTTCCAAATTAGTTTTTAAACATTGAAACGTATAGTCGGAAATCAGATATCGCTTTAAATGTTCGTTTTCTTACATTTCTAATTGAATATCAATGTTTGAAATTCTAATTTTCATTGAGCTTGTATTTATGGAACAGCAGAAACTTAATTGTTTTACGTATCTGTTGATCTTAAATTACTCAGTCTTAATACTTTTTGAAATAAATTTATGAGGTGAGGTGTTATTATTATGTAAAAACATTGTGTGATTTTTCTCGGTTCATGCGCTTATGAATGCGTTTAGTGTATAGGAATAAGTCATTCCATATGAAGGTACCTTCCTATATAAGGTACCGTGTTTTGTGTATGTGTTTTGCTGAGAAACCTGCAGCTGCAGTTGTGGAGATCACAAATGTTTGCTTTTGTTTAACAGTTCTGAAAATTTTAAAACGGAAAACATTGACCAGGTTGCACCATTCTTATACATTGCAAATCATAATTTTACGAGTTAGAAGGTCCTCTATATCAGCGCTAAGTACGTGTTTTTTCAGTACTTTTAAGGTTCAAAGAATAACTAATGGTTTTGGCCAGAAAAACCAGTCGATAGTACAATAATGACAAAATGTAAATAAAAAGTAGGGCTCGATCGATGGCAAATTTTGGCCGATGCCGATTGTTTTCTGATGGTTAAAAGACGGCCAATGGCCGATGGGCAGATGTTTTCTGTGAGTTAGCATCAGCCACCGATGCCGATGGCAGATGGAAAAAATAATAATAAACGGCTGCTGAAATGTGCTTTTTAAACAATTTTTAGGAACAAAAAAAGTGTTCAGTATATTGTATAGAAACCTATGTAAGTTATAGTTTAGATAAAAATGACAGCGTATATAAATGGGACTCTAAGATAGGAGATAGAATACCCCCTTAAGAAAACAAAGGCATTATTTCCCCCCCAAACCATTGGCCATGCATCGGCATTTAGATGTTTTCCGAGGCCGATGGGCAGATGTTTTTTCTAAATTAACATTGGCGGCCGATGCCGATGGCCGGTGGATAAATCTTGCTACCATCGGCGCCGATGGTTGCGTATTTATAGAACAGCAGAAACATCACCAAATTTAACGAGTTTCAGTGACCCAATACATTATTTGCGAATAGATGCAAGTTGGTACAGGAACCGTAGCGCGTATCGTAATGTAATGCATTGCACGTATAGACGGTAAAATTACGTGGTCAATTTCTCGCCAAGTATTTATATTTGGTTCTTTTCTTTTTTTGTCAGATTTTAAGACATTATATCTCGATAACGGGAGGACGAGGGCAAATAATTTTTGCGTTAAAAAAGTCTCAAGATGCTCTTTCGATTACGTCCTATTTAAATTTTTTTAATTATTACACTTTTCCGGTGGCTCCCAGGTAAGTACGAAAATCAGATTTGTGAGTTGTGCAATATGAGTTTGGTCGGCAATGTGTTGCACGACGCAATGTTTTTTCTCTTCAGAAAAGAGAGAGTTCAGAAGTTGAGTTAAAAAAAAAATGTTGCTGTGTGAGTAATCGAGCAGGATCAGGGGTGTAACAGTGGATTTGTCATCAGGGAATTGCCTCAAACTCCAAATATGCACTGGTGTTCTAAAACAAAAACATCATTTAATTGTAATGCAAATAATTGATATATTACGTGCGTAATAGTGAAATAGTTGTAATAGTTGTTTTTGCGATACACCGTAATAGGATAAATAATGTGCGAATAAACCTTTTCCAGGTTTTTGAAAAATAAAAATGAAATTCATAACCACATTTTTTGGTTTACGTTTTTAAACTCAACTGCCATTAATCCTAGAAATCCGAATTTCATTTTACGCTCAATATTATTAATATTTCATCATCATATTGGTTTGCAAGTGACAAAAACAATATATTCCCAGTATTTTTCAATTTAACCCCATTGAAGTGTGCTGCAGAAAGATGAAATGAAAATTACATCTCCTTACGCAAATGTTTTACACTAAGCGCAAATGTCTCCTTTTCACCTCGCTTAAGTTTTATATTTTATTTTTCGCATTCTTCGTTTCCCTCCATCTGTTTCGTCGTCGTTAAACGAATGATAAATCTTATGAAAGTGGGAAAACTTTATGTCGCGAATTAATGTCTTAGCTGTAATTAAATGAAAGGGTTCTACATATTTGTGATAATAATATAAGTTTTAATGTCTTACTTTTTCGAAATTGCTAGAATTTTATCAACACAATAAAACTTCTAATCCAGATGCCTAAAAAGTTCCATACTAAGCTAGTGGCATACACTAATTGTTGAGTAACCTTTTAAGGACAATTATGGGGTAAATGTGCTTGCGTTCAAAATTGTTATTTTTTAATAACGTTATTGTTTAAAAAATATATTACTATCACTTTTTTTTGCAGTTGAAAATATCGCAAATTTTAATATTTTGCTGTAATGCTTATGGTTCTCAAAGGACTGATAGACACGTGATACGGCATCTTCTACAATACGGCGTCTTCCCCCCTATATCCAGAAAAACACGACTAAGAAAATTGCAAAACCTTGTGCATTTTTCAAAAGAAAACGATATATATATATGATGGTGACTAGTGAATCCTCCTCTAACAAAACATTTTTTCTAAATTAAATTGTGGCTATAACTCAACTATAAATAGAGGAAAATCTAGTGTGAAACACGCAAGTCTATTTCAAAGAGAGGTTAAATTTCTCGTTGTCTCCAGAGGAAAAACCAATTCAACTCAGAAGACAGTGGTCAAAGATTTAGTCTTTAGGAATAGTTGGAAAATAATAAATTTGTTAGAAAATAAAGTAATCTGATACGCTATGGTAGAAAATGTCTAGAATTTCATAGGAAGAGTTTTAGTGAAAAGTGGGGAAGAAAGAGAATTCTTCAACTTTCATGGAAATCCAGTCGCAGTTCGAAGAAGAAATGCGCAGGCCCATCATTTTAATTTAATTCTATAAGAAAAATTTAAACTTACATTCCGCACGAGCCTGGAGATGATTAAAAATAAAATATTCTCTGAAATAAACTTTCTGATTTTTTTTTAACATTCCTCAAACAATACTTTAAGATATAAAGCAGTGAGTAACCGCCCCCAAGCAAGAGCTAAGGCAGAAACATGCAATACACCGCCAACTCGTTCAGTTCGATCCATGGACTGCAGTTTCGGGCTTATTATGCCCTCATCAGCATGGAATACGAAAGTGAACGAGTTGGAGGCAAAAATCCTCCTATAGAGCAAAGAGGGCCAAAAAAAAAAAAAAAACTGGTAGCTACTGTGAAATTAGAATACCAGCGAGCCACTGCACATGAGAACGGTACAACTCGAAAATTTTAAGGCAGAGCTCGTGTATAAAGCAGTGAGTAACCGCCCCAAAGCAATGTTAAGGCAGAAACATGCAATACACCGCCAACTAGTTCATATCTAATTTCACATTAGCTACCAATTTTTTTCGGCTCTCTTTGCTATATAAGAGGATTTTTTGCCTCCAACTCGTTCACTTTCGTGTTCCATGCTGATGAGGGCATAATAAGCACGAAACTGCAGTCCATGGATCGATATGAACGAGTTGGCGGTGTATTGCATGTTTCTGCCTTGACCCTTGCTTAGGGTCGGTCACTCACTGCTTTATACCCTAGCTCTGCCTTAAAATTTTTGAGTAGTAGGGGAAAGTACCCCAAAACGGGATAGCTAACCTATTCTTCGCTTTATTTCTTATTGTATACAAGGTACATTCCAAAGTTTGACGCCATTTAAAAGTATACACCTTTTACATTACAAAAAATACCTTTGTCATATTTGTTCAATATTATTTATGTAGAAAATACTGGTTTCAAAAAGTCTTATACGATCCCGTTTTACCCGACCAAGGGTGGGTAAAACGGGATAGGGAATTGTATGTTATTATGTTGAACTGATTTTACTTTTGATTTAGTTTTTAGACCAAAAATAGGCTACGTAATTGTAAAGTTGGAAAATTACATAACACAGAAATCGCATAAAAATGTGTTGTCTTCTTCGTCTGCTTTGGAATAAGCTTCGTGGGCCCATCCCTGCAGCTCGAGCATTGTATCCAGCTTCTTTCTCCAGATTTCGATTCCAGAGAGCGTTGCAGAAAATACATGCTTCATCTTTTTCAGTTTCATCTTCTGAAGACGACGACATCCAACCTTGGCTAACTGATGATTTTTTTTTTTTTTCGTTTTTTTTTTCATGTTACGTCCATTTTCTTCCATTTTTGCAAATGATGCTTGTGGGATTTTTTCAGGTTCAGAGCAACATTTTAAAAATTTATATGCCTGTTTTCCATCTCCACCCGGTTTTCTTTTACGCCTCATTTGTTTTGTTTTCGGAACATTCAAGAGACTTGTTTTGGCAGCCTTTTTTTTTTTTTTTTCAGCTTTTAAGTTCTTTCTCGTTCTTTTTTTCTTCTTGTTCTTCTTCTTCCAACTCAAGTTTATATGGGCTTCTTGTTATAAATGCTGTTTTCCCTCTTCTATTATCGTGTTTATTTTGAGGTCTTGGTCCAATCACTCGTGGTGGAGGTAGAATTTCTTTGGGTGATATAGAAAATGGTAGTGAAGGGCGACAGTATAGTCCAAGTCCTTTGACTCCTGTTGAAGTGAACAGTTGGATAAGGCCTGCATTTGTGCTAGTGTTAGCGTTGCACTAAGTGATTCTTTCCATACTGTCTCTAGTGGTTGTGATGACAGCAAACTCTTAGATGCTATGACTGAATTTGAAGATCCTTCGGATCTGATCTCATTTTGTTGCAGATTTAATGGGTGTTAGGACGTCATGTTCTGAGCATCCAGCAATGGGTGATCTGTTGGAAGAGAGGAAGCGAAGAGATATTCAGGAAAGACAGGAAAGACATCTGGGGTTATTTGGGAAAATGCATGTTTTCGTGAACCCATTCACAGCAGTTACGACAAGAGCTGCTCGTTAAAATGCTGCATTGAACATATTTCCTACTTCATAGATAGTAATCCCTTTGTCAGGATGGTTGAACATCCACTTACGAACCTCTAGCTCGCTTCGTGCTGCTTAAACACATTGAAAAAACATTAATGGAAATGGTCGGGTAAAACGGGACACATCAAAATTGTATCCCGTTTTGGGCACCCTAAAAGTGTCCCGTTTTGCCCGACCATGATGCTTTTGACAACATAAAGGGCTGACCCCGGAATCGCCACTCACTAGCAATATTTGAGTACATGAAATTGTTGCTAAAAGAGCTATGAACAAAATACAGTTCGAACCGGAATTGTTCCGAATTACGGAGAACCACAATTCTAGTTGTTCTGCAGTCGAAAAATGTAAAAAGTAAATTAAAATCTCAATTGAAAACTTTGAAAAAATATTTCTTTGCAAAATACGTGGCTAGAGTTGAGATATTAACTGAGTATGCTGTCATGGCGGTCGGGAACTAGTTTAGCCTGTCTCCTGCGAGATAGTACCACCAGTCAAGCTCCAACGCCCACTATCCCGTTTTGCCCGCCTATCTCCCATGTGCGGTCGCTCGCTGGTATTCTAATTTCGCATTAGCTACCAGTTTTTTTTCCGCTCTCATTGTTCTATAAGAGGAATTTTGCCTCCAACTCGATCACTTTCGTATTCCATGCTGATGAGGGCATAATAAGCCGAAACTGCAGTCCATGGATCGATATGAACGAGTTGGCGGTGTATTACAATACTTCAAGATATTGAGATCACATTACTCCAGGACAGCCATTCGGGATGGATTTCAGGATAGTTCATAAATTAATTTCTATTCCATGTTTTCATGTTACGGAAATCTAATTGTAACCATTTGTATTAGCTACAGCCACTATTTTTAAATTATGTGAAATTTTGTTTTTATTGATATGTTTTTATAATGAGTTTGTAACATGTATAACATTTCATTCTCCTTCAATGAATAGTAAATAAGGTTTTGTTCAAATTTCGAAACTCATAAATCAATTTTCTCATAATTAATTGTATACCGTTCAAAACGTACTAGAAGAATTGCAAAATCCACGTGGTCAAAGAAAATTCTTTTTTTTTTCTCTCTCACGTACTGGTAAATATCCTTATGCACATCATATTTACAGATTCAACTGACATATAAATACCATTTTGATTCTTAGTGACGTAAGACTGAATGCTTTACGTTACTTCTCAATCTTGTAATATTGGTATGCATGTTAAATATTTGATTTAAAGATTATAATTTAAGTTGGAAACGGGCCAAATGACGAAAGATTATTTGAAAAGTAAAATAATATTTTTTTGTCAAAACTTCATTCTAATCACTTGATTGCTGAATTTCTCAAGTTAGGGAATAGGTCTTTTTGAAAAAAAAAATAAATATAACTTAATTGAATCTTAAAGTCATTTTCAGTAAATCAATATTCAATTACTTTTTTTTTATTTTCCTAAAAAAAGAATGCTAGGTTTTTTTTATTTTATTTTGCCTATTCAGATAATTTAAATGATAAACATTAATTTCATTAATCTTTATACATTAGTATTATTAAATTATACAGTAACAGTTTCCTAAACCACGTTGTATTACGTTAATTTCTTTCCACACAAAAAATGTAATGCATATTTTAATGAGTTCCAATTGCATTTATTTTCAGAAAATAGTTTTTTGTTTTTCATTTCCCACCATTTACTTTAATATGAATTATATTAATTTTACTAACAGCAGTAAAGCTTACAGTTGTAGTTCCTCTGCTATTTTTTAATTCTAATTGAATGAGTTAATTTTATTTTATTGCAGGATTGGAAGTTAGTTTCAATGATATTCATATTTATTTTGGTTGCTTTTAGAATGTAGCTGGACGAGCGTTTTTATTTATTCATTTATTTATTCATTTTACTAGTACGTGCACGTGGCTCACATTTTATAAACGTTTTGTTTTTATGCATTTAATTCAATTTATGAAATTAAAAGGTTTAAAATTCTACGCTTGAAAAATCTTTTGGGTTTATTTTCAACTAAATTTTTAGAATGTAATTGATTTGGCATGCTCTCAGATATCATGCCATGGACAGTTCGTACGTGTACTTCATATAAAACTACATTCTTAGTAATCATTTATCAAAAAATCTAGTTTAATTTGATTAATGAAAAATATGATTCGAATTTTTTCTCTACAAAAAGAAGCAAACAAGTCCAAAATTTTTCTGTAAAGAGTAAATATTTTCTAGACATCTACTAGAAAAATGATAATAAAATTATCATTAAGATAGCCTAACTGAAGTGCAACATTTTTTACTGCTTTTAATTAAACTCAAAATTCATTTAACTTTGCGCTTAAATTTTTCTGACTTAAATAGTTATCGGGTTTAATTATCATGTCTAACCGTTGGTCTGGACCGGATATTGAAACTGATGGGTAGTAAATTCTTGTTTGCAGAAAACTAATTTAGTCAAGTTAATCAAGAAAACAAATGACCACAATTGGATATTTAATTTAGTTTTATAAAATGCTTGTCATGCTTTAATAACGTATTTGTAAATGTAGATATTCTATTACGGTTGCTCGCTTTTTTTTTTTTTTTTTGACGTACATGGCTTTTAAAAAAATGAAAGAAGGAAAGTCTTCCAAAACTTTTATAGATATAACAGATTTATTTTAAATATTCTTGACCTTTAACATTCAGAAAATAAATACTTCAATGATAGACGATATTAGTGTTTTGGTCTGCTTAATTTTAAAAATTGGAAAGAAAGTTAAGAAAAACTGTCTACAAACCAAAAGTTAAATTTCAATGATGCACTACACATTGTGCACAATGGTAAGTAATTTTTCTTCATTAGAAACAACCTAATAAACTTGCATTTTTCTTAAACGAAAGATCATTTTATTAATTAGGGGTCACAAAACAGTCAATAAGTAAGTCTCCTATTTTTGAAGACAAAAAAAAAATCCGAAAAAAGTTGGCCCCCAATCTTTATTTTTCAAATTACAGTACTGTCTTATCGTACGACCTTTCTCGCATTTGCGCATGCTTGAGGTCTCTTCCGATTTTCTCAAAGTAGGGGGGAAATGCAACTAGAAATTAAGAAGCGAATAAAAACTGAAGGCACCAGCGAGTGCTTCTCCTTAAAATATCACCCCTTTCTCAAATGGAAACGTTTGAGACTGCCAGACGCGGAGTTTGAAAAGAGACAGTGAGCATTTTTTGTTATTTCAAACTAAGTAATATTTATAGTCATATTTTTTTTCAATACGAAATACCTCAAACGTAATTTCATGACTTTTAAGGTAGTAGTCTGGTAACTTGGGTTCAGAAAATTGAAAAAAAATTTTTGCTTAACTTGAAAGTACAATGTCTTGAGAATATACTGTGAAAATTTCGGACAGAAATTCGAAATATTTCAAGAGTTAGAACGAGTGTCCTAGAGCGCTTCAGAGTCTAAACTTTAAAATAGTAGTCTGGTAACTTGGATTCAAAAAAAATCGATTTTTTTTTTTTTTTGCTTAGTTTGAAAGTACAATGTCTTAAGAATATACTGTAAAAAATTTCAGACAGAAATTCTAAATATTTCGGGAGTTATAATGAGTTTCCTAGAGCGCCTCGGAGTTTGTGGTTGAACTTTAAACGCGTTTTTCTCAAAACATTGTTTTTCTGGTCGGCTCGGGTCCTAACTTTTTTTTCTACTGAACCGATTGCTTTCAAATTTTAACAGGCTGTTCTACACACTTATAGTTCTCGTCGGTACTAAAGAGAATTTTTTCCACCCCTAACTTTTTATTTTACAACCCTTTCTTTGCTAAAATAAAAGGACTTTTTTTTTCAAAGTCCACTATTTTGTTATTTACCCTTGAAATTTAACTTCAGTAGTTCCGACCAAAATGACATATCTATAGATTAAGAATAATCAAGAATATTTGATTTCAGATAACATCAAGAGCCAAAATCACTCGGGCCACCCACTTGCATTTTTCTTGAGGTTCCAACTTCGAGTGACAATAATAATAGTAATAAACTATTAAATTTTTTCAAATAAATTTTTTTCTATATTTTCAATATGTAAATAAAAACACTCTTAATATTCAAGATAATTCATTTTTATTTTCCCATAAAAAACCACCCTCCAAAAAAGTCATGAAAATAGGCATGAGTTACCAGACTACTACCTTAAAAAAGGGTTACGTTCTTGAAGGTGAAAAAATGATACTAAGTTTGGACTTAAAGCTCCTGGATATTTCTCTCCC
The DNA here is from genome assembly GCA_038373865.1 of Uloborus plumipes. Taxonomy (NCBI): domain Eukaryota; kingdom Metazoa; phylum Arthropoda; class Arachnida; order Araneae; family Uloboridae; genus Uloborus; species Uloborus plumipes. The sequence continues at coordinate 173,464 of JAXGGA010000417.1, read as the reverse complement.
CCCTCCTTCTTCTTTAAATCTTAAGGATTTGGAAAAGAATACATAGCTACCGAATGAGAACAATGAAAACTAATCTATAGATATTATGTTTATAATTTTTATTAAAGATCATTTGCAGAGCCGGATCGGTTAAAACATCAGTGATCTCTGGTACGTTCTGAATGTCATAGTTTGAAAATGTCAACGGTTTTTTCCTCATCCCCCCCCCCCCCCATCGTCATCATTACAATAAAAATGGCACCTTAAGTTATAAAATTGCAAAAACTTCATGTTTATAAGTTTAAGCCAAAAATAAATTTAAAAAATTAAGAAGTAAAGTGCGGGTTTTATTTTTCATTGTCTCTCAAATTAAAACAAGATTAAAGTGACATGAACATAAAATTACAGGTAGGTAGGTTAAAAAAATCACTGCACAGAAAATTGTCTTAAATTAAAGCATTCTTAACATTTTAAGAGGAAATTAAAGTCAAACGTTTTCAAACGTTAACCGCAAAAAAAGTCAAGTAAGAATAAAAGTTTACAAATTACTTTCTGCGAAAAAGAAAGTAATTTTGCGTTAATACGACAAAGCAAACAACGTAAATGAATTAACGTCATCAAAACTGGATAAATTTATGGACTATAAAGGTATTGTAATCAAATTAACATAAAATAAAATGAAAAGCAAAACTGTCGTTCACTAGAATAGTTCAAACTTAAGTTGAGCACTGTATTGAAAGCAAAAGTTAAATTACAAAGCAATTAAAATACAGCTAGAGAGAAAAATATTTGTCAGTGATACATTTCAATGGAAATAATGATTAAACAAAGAGGAAGACATTCAAAATTTAAAAGTAGTGTTGTTTAAAAAAATACATTATTAGAAACCAGTAAACAGAAAAACTTAGGAAGTATATTAAAACTTACGCTTAAAAGAAAACGAATAACGAAAAGAGTAGACATCTCTAAATACAATAAAATAAAGAAACATGTAACTTGTTGCCGGGATAAGTTTTGGTTGTTAAGCAAATGCTTCAAAATTTTTTTTTCTGGTGCTAAGAATCTCGCAACTCAAACAGAAAAAATAATAACTCACTAAAAAAAATATATTTACTGCTTTCGTTGTATACACTGGTGGTCAAAATTATAAGGACAAAGGGAAAATTGCCAAATCTTGGCTACCGTTGACTGGAACATTAAGCACGTTTTATTGCAGGAAACTATTGGTAAATGAAGAATATTTTAATCAGTTTTGACGTAAATATATGGGAACTTCATATTCATCAAATGCATTTTGGATTTGGACAGCCCCATATGACTTGGACAAAATTATAAAAACAACTATATTTTTGAGTTCTGAAAAGCAAAATTTGCACGTTTTTTGCTCTACACAAGGCACTACTTACGATATAAATGCTTAGTAAGCTATTGGGCCATTCCATGAAAAGTGAAACCAATTGGTCAAAAATTCATATTGAAGTTATGTTGCTATGTTATACATCATTTTAAAGCTTAAGATGTATATTTTAAGAATCTTGCATTGGTTTTTTGGTGAGAGTTAGAATAATACTTGTTTTCTTAGTTGGAAGTACGATATTCACGAACTTGTAAAAATCAGAAAAAAGAACACATTTTCAAATGCATATTTCTCATCGAAAAATAAAAACAAAAATAACTACTTGTAGCACAATTTTAACTACTAAGACGGTACTATAATAATATGCATTCATTAATTTCTTTTGAATTGATCTAAATGGTGTAGTTGAAGTTTGAAAAAAAGAAGTTTGATGTTACGTCTGTAACAAAAAAGAAGCAAAAGTTGTCATTACGTCCTAAAAAATCAAAATTAAAAAAAACCCTTAATGGTCCTTTTGGCAAATTCTTAGAGTAATTGCCCACCATAGTTAATAATATTGCAACTGATTTAGTTTTTAAATTAATGCTGTTACAGACGTAACATTTCGGACATAACAAATGGCTCTATGTTACGTCCGTAGCAAAAGTAAATTTCCAATTAAATAGGTAAAAAGCACAGGATGAGCAATGCATGTATATAGCATAATATGGTACGAGTATTAAAGTTTCTGGTATTCTGATTTTGAAATTTTTAATTATGTCGGCGTGTAATTGAAATTTATTTCTTAAGATTAATAAAATACACATATGGTATAACTGATTATAATTTATACCTCAAGTGGCATTTTTTTTGCTACGTCACATGGAAAGGGAGCTGTGGATGGAGTTGGGGGTATGGTCAAGCACCAGGTTAGGCAGAGAGTAAGATCTAGAACAGCATTTGTCAACGACGCTCTTTCCTTTTTTCAGTGTGCAAACTCCATTGCAGGAAAAGTTAAAATTATTTATATGCCCCAGGAAAATGTTTTAAAGCTGACGCCAAAATTGGAAGAACGGTGGGCTAACATCGCGAATTTGCCAAAAGCCCGCGAAATGCATTGTTTTCGAACGGCAAATGCCGTTCGAATTTCGAGAACGTCGGACGAAAAGGACACATTTTTTCATTCAAAAAAAATTATCAAAATTGACCAACTGTCACCAAGAAGGTTACATTTTAGTTTGGTACTAGAATTCTGCTATATCATCCAACATTTTCAAATTTTTAAGTTCTCCTAAGACCAATCACTGATTCCAGGGAGGAATTTACTTTTCCCGATTTTTTTATGTAGCAGCCCCATTATGCATTAATTTTCAGAATACAAATAAATAAATTTGTGTAAAGGCCCTTCTAAACTTTTCTTGTGTCAATCTTTCTTGGAAATAATTGTCTTAAGATGCATTAATTTATTGTTACATATTGACATATCGGCATATGCTCTCATCTCCCCCAGACTAACCCAAAGTTTCTAAAACTGTTACAGTATAACTTAAAATATTCAAATAATGTGTTAATTAATGCTACTGTATTGTTTTAGTACAAAAATCTTTGTTTATTCCTGCTTTAAAATACTGTTTTCTACTTTCAAATCAGAGATGTTACGTCTGTAACACCACTTTGTTTCGTCCGTAACAAGTTTATGAATTTTTTTCACAAATTTGGCAGTCAAAATCCACACAATCTTTATGGTTTTAGAAAGCTTGAAGTCTCTAGAACACGTATTTAAAACAAAAAGTTCAAAATTTCCGTATAATTCAGAGGAATATTGTAAGTTGTATGACATAGTCGAGTTTTTGCTGTTTTGTGAATTACGTCTGTAACAGGCAGTTTTTAATTTCTGTATTTTTTTGTAATTAAGCAATCTGCACGCAAATTTAATGTAGCATAAACATCATCAAGTTACACTACAGGAAAAAAAAATGAAGACTTTCATCAGCCCAAACCAGAATTATTTGTGTTCAAAGTCTGCGATTGTTACGTCTGTAACGATGGAATTGCCCTATTGGTATCGTCGCATTCTCCTTTTGCTGTTATGCCACTAAGCTAAACTTTCGGAGTTTGAGAAATGAAAAGTGGTTGCGCGTAAAACTTCAGGATTAACTGCACGTCAAATTACAACGCAGCTGAATAGATTGAAAACGGATATTTATAATTTCCGTAAAAAATCCAGGCAAATATGGAGAGCATAGGCGAATAGGTAGGCCAGCTTTTGTTTTTGATCGTGTAAAAAGAATGACAATAAAGCCAACTTGTTCCAAAATACAGGCATCGACAGAAATTAAACGGGAATTAAAATTATGGTGCAGTAGTCGAACTGTCCAACGTGTTTTACAAAACGAAAAAAGCTTCATTATGGAAAACTGAAGTCACGACAGCCGCTTACAAAAGTTCAAAAGAGATCGGGAGCGCAGTTCGCCAAAAAAAATACAGCACTATATGGGGAAAATAGGATGCTGTTGTCTTTTCTGACGATAAAGGGGGTAAATTGGATGGATCAGACGTTTTTCACTACTTCTGGCATGATCCACGTAAAGAAAAAGAAATTTTTTCAAAGCGTACATTTGGATGTTCTTCATTGACAGTATGGGGAGGTTTTACGTAAGATAAAACTACTCTCATAGTTTTTGTGGGAGCCAGAATGAATTCTGAGAGCTATATTGACATACTGAGAAATAATCTTATGCCAAATGGACCGCTTATTAAGAGCGGAGACTAATTATTTCAGCAGGATAATGCTTTGCTGCATATTTCCCAAACTTCAAAATCTTGGTTTGAGTCTAATTTTGTACAACTACTTGACTGGCTGGCCAAAAGCCACCATCTAAATCTTGTGGAAAATCTGTGTGGTATTCTAGCCCATGAAATTCACAAAAATAGCAATCCAATATGAAAATAAGCAGAAACTTATAACTTATTCCCCCGGCGGTTCCAGAATTACATGCTAAATGGACGTGATAAGATGTCCAAAACCGTCAGAGGGTTAAATCGAAAAGTTTGGGTAAAAAAAGATCCAAAAATATTCTGAAGGTACTGTCAATCTCCATGACAGCAAGATTGATAAACGTGGTTGAAAAGAAGGCTAAAATTATTAATTATTAGCAGGTGTGAGGTCCTTATAATTTTGTCCAAGTTTAAAAATGAAATTTTTTATTAATCATGAAACAAAATCATATATTTATTCTCAAATGTTACATACTCCACAATGTTTTCAGCATAAAAAAGCATTTTATGTATAAATGTCGTTCGATTTAGTTTCGAAATATTTTTTCTACACAATTTTCAGTTGTCTTTATAGTTTACACCACTAGTGTATTGGAGTCATTCATACATTGCAAATTTTTTTTTTTTTTTAAGTATTCAAACATTACTATAAAAGTGAAAATTTTAAATCACCTCAATTAAATTTATTTTAAAACACATATGATTAATAAAGTTATAAATTGCAGGCAAAAATATCACATTCGACTTTCACGTATTTTCTTTAAAAAAGTTCTGAATCAAAAAGAAGCTTTTCCGTTTGGAAAATTGTGCAACGAGCTTCATTAAAAGGAGAAACTTTCCAAATTTTGAAGCTATTTTTTTAACTATTTTTAAAACACGTACAGTCACTTTAAGATTCCTTAAAACTTCTGCAGTAAGTCGAACATCTGAAGTTCCGAAATTAACTCCGTAAGATCTTTCTAGAAGGTGTAATTTGTTCTTTTATCCTTTGCATTTTAAATTGAGCAACAAGGAATTGAAATATTGCTGTAAGGAGAAATAAAAATAATGCATTCAATGTAACTCAAAATTCATTTATATTGAATAGACAATTTTCTCTTCTTTACTTCAGCTAGTAAACTTCAATTGTTACTACTTTTTCTATAGATTTATCTCTTGATCATGCCTTTAAAATCATTTTCAGTCACAATAGATTTTGGAACGAATAGAAAATGATTCTTGAAATAGAAATAGCTTGGTTTCATTGTTGCCTACAGCTATTTTTGTCCCATTGCTACAAGATGAAAGGTTATTTTCTGTTATTTTGCTTTAGAAATACTAACACATATCATTCGTTAACAGTATACTTTCATGTATTACTTTATGTTTCTCGAAAACATAATGTACTAAAAGGAGGAAAAATAGTATTAATTACGTTCTGTGTTGACCAATTCCAACTGAAAAAAAGGGAAAAACTTTCTAATACTTTTGCTGTTCTGAATTACAAAGAGCTATTTAAGCCAAGAAAATAATCAACATGAATTTTTATTTATTTGTATGAATTATTACTCTACGACGTGCTTTGCTCTAAAAGCAAATTAATAAATGTATATCTTTGCATTTATAAAAACTAGTAAATATATATCATCTTTTTCTCTTCAAAGGAAAATAAAACTTTTGATAACAATGTCAGTGAAGAATTATTTTCAAAATAGCTAGAAGAGCAATACCTGACAAAAAAAATGAATAAAAAGAAAGAGATCTAGTAAAATGCAGCACAATTTTTGACGTCATTTTTCACGCTTAAATACGAGAAATCTAATGGGAAAAGAGTTTTTTCTTGACAAAAATGAGTATTAGTAGAAAATACGAAATTGTGCGCATAAATATTAAGGATGGGGGAGATTAAACTGCTATGCGAGGCGATTTTTCATTCGCCTTGATCTAGGAGCGAATAAAAAGTTGTAATTCTCAAAACTCTTTTTAATGCTGCTTGAAAATGATAGTTGCATTTTTCTATATTTATTTATGAATTCAAATTCTGTTGACAAGAAACATCAAATATTTCTCTTTCTGTGCAGGAGAAAAAGGTAAAGCATGGACGAGTTTTTTTTTTTTTTTTTAAATCTTCGTTCTTTTAGTCATAAAAATACAATTTTAGTTACATGGGTTTCTTTCATATTTCAGAAAAACTATGCGAGCGTTAAGTCTCTACAGCATTTTGACATTTACAAACATGTTTATGGTCGTAAGAAAGTGTTTTGAAAATTCTTTTTGTAGTCAAGTTGAATGAAAAAAAAATTCCTCTTCCTTAATAAACTTTAATTTAATTACGTTTCTTTTTATCGCTTTGTCTTACAGTTTTAAAGTACATATTTTTATAAAGAGAAAAATATTAGTTAAATAGAAGGTAAGAATGACTGAGCGATAGATTCTTTTTGATTGAAAATAAAACTAAATGTTCTTTCTTATTATTTGTTTTCTACATTGCTTAAATATGTTTGTTTGGTTTTTTTTCATCAGGAAGCAATAATTTTAGCAGTATTCACTTTAATTTATCTGAAAAACAAGTTTCGTGCGTTTTTACTGTGTCTAAATTTACTTTGGGAAAGTAGCAGATTAAATTAATTTAAACAAAATGCGAAATAAGTTTCAAATTTTTAAGGGATATTATTTATAATTAGCACACACTCTTATTAGTTGTAAAGTTAGATATAGATAATTAGATTATAAACCCATTTATAAAAATTAGCAAAAACCATCAATACTGCTTTAAGCAAGTTGAAAGAAATAGATGCATTATTCATGTGTAACTGGCAAGGAATTGACTGTTTTGTGTTTAAAAACATTAAGGAAAAGTGGGAGTGCGGCAAAAAAAAAAAAAAGGCCCGGGACGTCAACGGATTTCCTGAACTCCAGAAATCGTCGAGAAAGTGAGGGAGTCGTTTTTGCTCTCTCCCACTCGTTCGGCGCGTGACACAATGCTGCTCTGGGGATTTATGATTGCCCACTGAGACGAATTCTTCACAATGAACTCCAGTTTCATCCCTTCAAACTTGCTGTGGTTCAACAGTTGAGTAATAACGTCTGCTTGAGAGGTTGACGTACCGTGGCCGGCGCGCTCCCCTGATCTGACACCCTGCAACTACTTTTTATAGGGGTATCTCAAATCGATCATTTACAACGACAAGCCTCGAACCCTGCAACACCTGAAGAACAACATCCGGCATACTATCGCCAACATCCCAGTCGATATGCTTGAAAGAGTGGAACAAAACTTCAAATCTAGGGTAGATCAGTGCATCATTACTGAGGGCCGCCATTTGCCGATGTAATTTTTAAATCAAGTTAAAATAAAAATTCAGAATGGGTACAATATCTTATAAAAGAAATAAACTGATATACGAAGTACTTTTTCTTTTATTGACTTTTCAAATCAGCAAGTTTCTCCGCCGCACCCTGTATTAACTTTACTATTTTGTCATTTAAATTGTATTAAAATTAACTATAAAACTACAATAGCAAGATTCTGTTTTCACTCAAACTGAAAAACATTTCTCATTAGATAAATCTGAAATATGAAAAGCTAATGAATCCTGAGTTATTGATGATGTGATTAAGGCTTTAAAGTATTTAAAATACTACATTAACACTGTTAGTAGTTTAAAATCAGATGATGTTAATTTTACAGTGCAATACCATCAAATAAATATTATTTAATGGAATAATTACTTTGAATATGATTACCTCTAACATCTTCGACTCTGAGTCATGGATGTAAAGACAGATTATCGTCGACGTTCTGGTAAAAGTCACGCAGTCTAAAACTTAAGTTTTGAAACATTGTTATTTAAACTCTCAAATCGCTATAAAAAAAATTGCAAAAAATCGCTTTATACACAAAAGTTCTAACAGTGCGACTGTTACATTGTAAAATTAGTTTACGTTGGAAAACAACACACTATAAACTCGAATTTATTGCAGTGATTCCTCGAGTTATTTTTATCAACCTAGTGAATTTCGCCTGATTGCCGAGGCTATGCAATACATGCAAGTAAGGTTCGAAAATATTTCAATTTCACTTTTAAATAACGCATTCATTTGTACGTATACAAACGGACATTTTATCGTCGCGATTTCCTTCATAATTTATATTATTTTAAGTACTAATGCTTTTTGAACATGTCTTCACGCACACACAAAATAAAAATAATATATTCAATACAAGTCTACAGTGTAATGATTACTTTTTAAAAAGGGAAAATTTTGATTGAAGAATTGGTTTTCGAAGCCATCAGTAAATTACCGCAAATCATCTGATAGACTATCAATATAACATATTAAATATTTCAATGAATTACTCGATCCTACACTGTAAAAAATGACTTGTTTTTATAATATAATGCAGCTAATTTTATAGTAATAAACTATAAAAATTGCTAATTTTACAGGACTAAAATGCAAAATTGCGAATTTCACAGTAATAAACTAAAACGCCTAATTTTACAGTTTATTACCCTGCATTTTACAGTTTTAAACTGGAACTTCTGCTGCCAGTATTATACTGTTGTTTTTACAGTATAATAGAGCTAAATTTTAATGGCAATAATCTGTAAAATTGCTAATTTTACAGTAAGAAACTGTAAAATTGCTGTTTTACAATTTATTACTATGGATTTTACAGTTTTAAATTGCAACCTCGGCTGTCAGTATTATACTGTAAAAACAACAGTCCCTTTTTTGTACTGCATAAAAATGTATTGTTTATGTTTCAAAACCTGTTTGCTATTTACTTCTTCTGAGCAAAGACTTGCACACGTTTTTTTTCCTAAGAAAAAACGTTTATTTAGAGGAATTAAATATATTTTTCGTTTTATTGGTAACGCCTATTTACCGAATTTGATATAAAACAAAAACAATAACTGAAAATAGTATTGAAATTAATTCCTTATTCAGAATATTTTACATGTTCAAGATTACACAAAAAGATAAACAAAATTTGTCTAACATTCGTAAACATCTCTGATCTTCATTTTCGCACTCTTTCCCTTTTTCAAGCTTTCGTCGGTTTTGAATTAAAATAAATATGACTTCCGTCATATTTTTCTTTCGTGCCTTCACATATGGCACTCTAAGATAACCAAACCCAAAAATATTCTTTCCGGCTTCCAAAAAATGTAATGGCTGATCATTTTATCCTCACGAATATCTGACACTGACGCCACGACTTTTTCAAAAAATATTCCTTGGAGTAAAACCATTTAGACGTTTTCCTTCGCTCTAGAAATATGTTCCATATCACACGCGAATCTAAAAAATAAAAACTCACATTTTAAGTTACGCTTCAAAAAGCAATATTTTCTTTGAATGCGCCGTTTATCCAGCTAAATTATTATAGGGTTGGAAAACGTCCGAATAGAGTGATGCTATCTGAAACTTCAAACAAAAAGACATGAGACAGAATTGGCGACTGTACTGAGATATGTATATAATATTATAGTATATTTAAAAGAGTTAAGTAGATCCAACAAAATCTAAAAGACTAACAAGATGAGAAAAATGTAAATTCAACCAGTCCATGAAAGTGAAATGATGTTTTTTAAATAAATTGTGAGGTTATGTGATTACAATGCACAGCAAAAAATGAAAAAAAGATTACTTGAGAGAGCGATGTATTTATTTCATATTTCAATCCGTCTGTCCAAATTGCCCCTATGCCCATATTAAGTCTTTAAAATTAATAATGCTGTTTGCTCTCATTGCTTGAATGTGAACTCATATGACGTTTAGATGACATAAATTACAGAAGAATTTACCAGGTGTTTCTTTAGAAAGTATTCTCCAGCATACACCCTTGTGCAAATTAATTGAAACAAGGAATTATTTTCTTTAGTTTTAAAGTTATTCCTAGTATTTTTCACTAATCATACTAAGATGAGTAAAAATAATGGATGAGATGAATAAATCATTCTCCGATTATCAATTTTCACCAATCAAAGGGGTTCTAAGGGCGCATATACATTAACTTCCGTAGATTAAAACTGCATCTATGATTACGTCAGTTGAGATTTCCATCTTGTCAAGGATGGATGTGACCCCAAGCAATCATACAAAGATTTTTACTCTTTTCATACATATGCCAAAGACTTATAGAGAAATTTCGAAGATAGTTGACGTTAGTATTGCAAATGTGAGCCGTGTTATAAAACAAAATAGAGAAGCAGGATCCATATCGCCAAAGAAGAGAGAGAAATGTTCTCGAAAATTGAAAACAACACCAAGAGATGACTCTTTTCTACTTATGCAAAGCAAAAAGACTTGTGCAGCACTTAATACAGATTTTAAAAGGTTTGGAATTAATATGAGCTCATCTACTGCTCAGAAGTACCTCATTGCAGCCGGTCAGCTAGCCTATCGGCATATGAAGAAATATCTTCTGAAAAAAAAAGTTGAAGAAAAAGTGCTACTTGTGGATATTTAAATATAAGAATTGAGCTCATAAAATACGAGGAAAGAACTATTTTGTGACATAATTCATTTCATTGTCCAAGGCCAACGAGCGAAGACGTTGGCCATGGACAATGAAATGAAGGTAAAGAATGCAGGTAAAAGAATTCGAGACTGCATCATGAACCAATTTGTTTATACCCTCAAAAGAAGATGTTTGGGAGATGTTTCGGTTAAAATGGGGCTAGTTTTTTGCAGCCTGCTGAGAGTAGGATGCGTTCTGAGCAATCTATTACTATTTCGGAAAAAAAAAATGCTTTACCAGTATTGAAGAAACAATGCGCAGACGGAATGGATATTTTTCAGCCGGATTTAGCACTTTGCCATTCGCCCAAAATGACCAGAAAATTCATGTCTGAGAACTAAATGGAGACAATGGGGGGCCTGGGAACTCTCCTAGTATCAATTCAGTCGAGAACCTTTGGGCTATATGCAAGAATCGCCTTCTGCATAAGATCTGTTCAACTATGGAGAAACTAATCACTGCTAATTCATGTCTGGTACACGGACATAAATATTACAAATGAGTGTAAAAAATTGGCGGATTCCATGCCAAATCGTGTCCAAATGTTAATTAAGTTGTTGAGATCATATCTCGTTACAAAATCTCTTGACTTTACATAAATTCAAATAAAATCGTATTTCTTCTTATTTTTCTCAACTTTTCGAACTTGTTTCAGTTAATTTGCACAAGGGTGTATATATAGGGTGGTTCAGGTTTACACGTCTCACCGGATTAAATACCCTTGTTATTATTTTTCTGAATTATACCCGAGGGTGAATATTTTTTCCAGTGACAGTGCTGTACAGAGAAGTATCTGGAACAGCAATCAGCATTTTTTTGCTATCGATTGAGCCGATATATACGACTCTAAGGGAAATCTAATGGAAAATATGGCATTTTTTAGCTTGCGATCTATGTAAGTACGTTTAAGAACTTGAATATCAACAATAATCACTCCAATATTTTGTTGATTTTGTTAATTAAACAGTAAGAGAGAATTCCTAGAAAGGCTAGTAACATTAATTGCGTTCATATTGACTTACTGTTTTCCGCTAGGGAGTGGGGCAATAACCTTTAACAAAGGGGTCGTATGCCCTGCTGAATTACAGCTTATTTGCCCCACTAATAACCCGTTAAGGTAATATGCCTTACTTTAAATTGTGTTTTCCTGATTGTATACATATCAAAGTTTCATATAGTATTCAAAGTACATATCAAAGTCTATTTTGTGTATTTAATAAGAAAACTATTATGTGCATTGCAAGGTATGTGACGGCGTCCGGAGGCTTTTTTTTTTTTCTAAATTGAAATTTCGAACAAAAAAATCTTTTAACTACGCAGCAAATGCTCTGCAATCTTCGAGGAGATAGGCTTTAACGTGAGTTGAATTAAAAATAACAAAAATAAATTGGAAAACTGATGTAGGTAAGATTTTGACACTATTAAAACCCCAAGGAGAACAGTAGCAAAAAAAACTACACTGCAAAAAATGAACTATTGCTTTTACAATATAATACTGTCAGCCGAGGTTCCAATTCAAAACTGTAAAATGCACAGCAATAAACTGTAAAAAAAGCAATTTCAGTTTCTTACTGCAAAACTAGCAATTTTGCAGTTTCTTACTGTAAAATTTATTGCCGTAACTGTGCAGCTTACTGTGCAGTTTATTGCCGTAAAATTTAGCTGTCTTATACTGCAAAAACAACAGTATAATATTGGCAGCAGAGGTTCCAGTTTAAGACTGTAAAATGCACGGTAATAATCTAGAAATTTTACAGTTTATTTCTGTAAAATTAGCAATTTTAGTTTAGTACTGTAAACTGAGCAATTTTACAGTTTATTACTGCAAAATTAGCAAATTTTAGTTTATCACTATAAAATTAGCTGTATTACACTGTAAAAACAACACTCATTTTTTACAGTGTAGCAAACTGAATGAAGCGAGAATCTGCAAGTACAAATCCTGTTGATGCGTCTAAACTCTTCATCAAATAATTAATAAAATTGCGTTATCTAATTAATAAAGCTGTGTTAGTGATTTAAGGTATATGTTAGGAAAAAAATTGCAAAACGATATTTAATCTTTAATCTCATTTTGTTAATTTAAAGTAGGGTTGGTTCGGGTAGGTGGGCCACTGGGGTAAGTGGCCACCCCCTTAAAACTGAACTGCGCGTATAGTTCTTATACATTTTTGTACTGATCATGTCAAATTGCATCACAGTGATTGCTTTTGCATATATTTGAGTTTCATGGAACTTTTTTTAGATCATATAATTTATGGCAAAAAAAAATTCCAAAAAAATTATTTTTTCTGAGTTCAAGCAACATTTTTCAAAGAATTGTTTTCAGGTTAGTTTTTATTATTTTTTCTATGTTCATCAAGCTTTTTTGTAGAGTTTAAACTAAAATACACATTGAAATAAGACTTTTTATGCAAAGTATTATTAATAACTATTTAAGGAGAGGGGTCCCACTTACCCCTTGGTTTTTCGCTATTAAGGGTAAGTGAGCCCCCTCACTATGGTGTAAGTGGGCCCCCTCATAATAATGATGATTTCAAAACGAAAAGCAGTTTTGATGAAGCAATTTTAATGATGAAAGGAAAGATAAATATGGAGACCTAGAAGAAATTGATGGTTTAGCTACAAAAACTGCCAAAGCTTGTAACTATGTATTTGAAACTTGCATCAAAGAAAACCATAAAGTATTAAGAAAATCAAATTTTTAAATATGATACAAATGAAAAAAATACTGAAAAATTTGATAGAAAGAATAGAAATAGCTACTTTTATTGGTTGGATGTAGGTGACGTTAGAATTATAAACTGTGGATGAAATGATAACGTTTTCTACTAAGAAATCTTCAAAGAGACACTGCCATTAAGTGTTTCCATTTTTTCCAACCTATATTTTTTTCCTATTTTACCAAAATTGATCTTAATCGACTCCATTATGTTTGATCAACATTAATTTATATGTAAAAGCAAAAAAATAAGCCTAACGTCTTTTAATGAATTTCACAGACACAATTGTTTTGTATTCCACTTTATAATTTTCTGTCATACTCATTTAAATGTAAGTAGATATCTCATTAATGGATACATTTACAGAAAAATCTTCCCTACTACAATACTGCATACTTTGTTAGGTAGGACTCATACACCCCTTTCCAAAATATGCTCGCTTTAAATATAAATAAATGGGGGGTGGCCCACTTACCCCTTCGTACGGGGTAAGTGGGTCCCCTATGCTATTTTGTAAAGAATACGATGGTTAAAAATATGTAAAGCATTTTTTTCGGAAATAATGCTGAACTTGTATTCATTAATAATGTCCAAGATAAAATAAGTCAAAAAATTTAAGCTGTTTTGCTTTAAAACTTTTATATAAGGCTTTAAAAACGAACTGTTCTAAAAAGGGGCCCACTTTCCCTAACCAACCCTAAATTTAAAATTTTAATTGTTTAAGTCTTATAATAATTGTATAAAATTAGTAAATTAATTCCCCTTTTTGATTAGATATAATATATATTGTAACGTTATTTCGAGTGGGGAAATAACTAGATGGAGTTGAGTTGGAAGAGCTGTTTGACGGTCAGGTAAATACGCCTCAAATTTGCAATTTTGCTTTTTGATCATAAACAATACATTTTGCATTTGTTGCTAATGATATACTTTGCACAGCATCAGAACTAATGTTAAGAAAGGTAAGAGGTGTTGTCATTTATTTATCATTAACATAGCATACTTGCTCTACATACAAATATGTGTGTGTTTGTATGTGTGAAGAAGAAACGTTTCATTTTTGATGAAAATAACCATAATCGTCCAATTTGAACATTTTCACTCATTTTCATTTACTTTGATCGAATTCTAGACTTTCATTTAATCTAAGTTAAGCAATCAAAACCATCTAATACAAAATACAACACAATTAAATTCTTGAGCACACATTTTAACATAAATCGCTGAAACTATCAAGAAAGTTTCTTGAGATCGATATCGTATTACGTCATTTTTTAAACTCTTTTAAGATTATCCATGTTCATAAGTAGTTCTTGAATGATCTACAATCGTTCAGCAGTTCTCAAAGTTCTACCAAGCTATTTACAAAAGGAATATGAGACCTTAAATCCCACAGCTAAGTTTTTTAGAGAGTTTGTCTACCTCTTCTCAGTTTACATTTCTCTTGAAGTCCATCAAGTTTCCTAAAAGCACTAGATATAAAACAGTTTTTCCGTTTAACATTCTAACCATTATATCCAAGATATTGAATTTATATTTTCTCTGAAAATTAAAACAATTCGTCTTATGTACTGTCAAAGTATATAAGACGAATCGAGACTTTTAATGCAATTCTAGGGCATTGAAATGGAAGAAAATAATGGGCGAACAAAACTTAAAGAATTTCTGAATCATATTTCATTACAATACTTCAGAAAAGAGAATCGTATAACAGTATAGAGGAGTACGTAAGGAGCTGGGTGAAGCATCTTGTTCGAGATACTTTAAATTAAATAGCGTGAAGTGGAAATAATGAGCATGACGCGTTGTCTGAAATTTAAATTACATAATATTTTTAAATAGTTAACGTAAATAATTTATTGTTAATCAGTAGTGAACAGCTATTTATTTGTACGAAATTCATATGTTAACTAATACGCTACAGCTTGGCAATTGTTAACGAACCGGAATGTTTCATAGCTACAATACATATTTTGTTAACACATTTTCAAATTAATTGGACACGACTCTTCAAAACAGTAATATATTTCTTAAATTATGTAAACTGGATAAAAACCATTGATATAGATGAAAACAGTTTAATAACGCTTTGAAAAGGTTTGATGAACCGGCGATTCAAATTTATGCCTTATTTTACTTTGCTATGATAATTTACCAGCTCTCGAAGTTGTATTTTCCGCTTTGTTTCGGTTTATGTACATTCAATTAAACATCAAATTAAACTCGAGAATTTTTTTTTACTTGATATTACGTCGCTCCTATGGAAAAAATCTGACTGTACGGTCAGGTGGGGTAAAATAGGTCAAAAAAAAGCAGTTTTACAATCAGGCGTTGACAGCAAAAAATATATTGATTCAACCACTGAATAAACTGCTCAAGATGTGCAAATAACTCTTTCTCATGACATTTAAAGTGAAATATCTCAGGGAAAAATTATTGATACATAAGTTACAAAATGTGTTGTCAATCACTCATTTTACCCCATAGCATAGGGTAAAATAGATCACTATTTGGGGTGAAATGATTCATGCTTTAAAGGATTTAATTTCATGATTTATTCATAGTAATTTTTGTTCATTAATTAGAAAACAATTAGTATATAAACATTTCTAGATAGCTAATATTGTCCTCTTGATACATCTCCGGGCAAGGAATGTCTAGCACTGTTTACGATGCATCATACTTCCAAACATCATCTCCTTCCGAAAACAAAAAATGTTCACAGCATTTTTAAGTTTCATTGCAAGTTATTCTACATTGTGGGGAAGAATGACGGAATGAAAATATACTTTTCTGACATTTTCCCGAAAAAAACTTAAATTGTTCCCACTTTCCAAATTTTAAAGGTTGCTACCAATGCACTTTGATTCAATTATAAACTTCTTCAAAAGAAAAGGTTAATTTAATATTTATTTAGTTCTGTGTCTGTATGCCAGTTTAATTGATTTTTTATCTCTTTATATTTTTTCAGTATACAATCTTTTTAATATTGTCGAACTTGTTAAAATTTCACAAGTGTCATTTTGCATGTGTGTAGTTTTCTCTTCTGGTATCTCTTAAAAGTTCTTCTTTTTTAATATTGGTTATTGGTGTAGGTTAGAGTGTGCGTATAATAGAAGTTTTAATATGCATAAAAATAAAACACATGCTTGACTTGCTTTGTTCCAATATCGAAGAAACAGCATGACTTGTTGTTGAGATTTTAGATGATGATGCCGTTCCTTCAACTGCATTATTTGAATTCAGCACTGAAGAACGATTTTTCATAATTAGGTTACTTAAACTTCTCTCTTTGAGGAAAAATAAGCCATTTTTGCGAAACTCCCTATTAACATTTCCTGGAGAAAGTTCATCGAACAAAAGTTGTGCTTTTAATTTTGGCTTTTTGATTTTATTTAATTATTTTGCACTGTAAGTATGAATATTTGTGTATCAAAAGAATGACAAAGCAATATATTACTTGTTTTAAATTAGTACATGCATACATGACAACAAACTTAACCCTTTGAGCGGCCGTGACGTAAAATTCCGCTTTTAAATATTTGACTGGATGAGTTAACCACTTTGAATTTTGGAGAAAAAACTAATAAAATTAGGAACTTAATTATTCCTTTTAAGTTGATTTCAAAATATCAAACTTAATTACTTGAAAGGCAAAAAATAAATGGTTAAGGAGTCATAAAGTCGAACACATGGTATTTAAAGGGCTAGAGCTAGTAAGCAAAAAATAAATAGCTCTTTAGTGTATGCTAAGCCTAACCTAATACGAAACATGACCCACTTAAAGCATGCGCGTCTTTTAATACCCTGAAAAATTCCTTTTTGCTGTTTTTTCTTCAACAATTCAGGAAGTTGTTCCTGAAAATGTGTTCTATGTAGTAGGTTAAAAACTTAAATAGTATTTCCATTTGTTTTTCCTTAAATCAAAAGCTTTTATTATAAACACAGTCAAGCTTATTTTAAGAAAAACACTTAATCACTAGTATCTGTAACTTTAAAGTAGGAATTGCACCTTATTTTACGTATACAAAAGGTTTCCCGGTTATCTATAACTAATAACACAAAGAAAATATTGTTTACATATTTTTTAAAGAATTTTCTGTTTACATAAACATTACGTGCACGATTTATGCATCAAAATCAAAATAGTCTATCACACCGTTTTCTTAGGAAACCCACTTCTAATATAAGACGTGCACACTAATTTGAATACTAGCCTTCCTTTTTTTTTTTGCTTTCAAACTCTTCATCGTGAAATCTACGTGCTGTAACTTGTGGACCATTGGAACCTCTTCCCCCTCTCTTTCCCTTTTGTCTTACTTAACTTTTTGATTTGGTACTTATGATGCAAGAAAGCTAATCCTTCTCTGCTCGGAACTCTGCTAGCAGTAAACTCCCGATAATCTGCGGTCAAATTATCCGTGGTCCGAACTACCAGCGGGTCTTTTCACTTTTTTTTTTCTCTCTTCTTCTTTTTCCTTTCTTAACGGTGATGTTTTACTGAATACAGAAAAATGCATCCACTTTAACTCATTTATGCCCAGGTTTTTTTAGCATTTCTTTTTTTTTCAATTTTTAATTGCTTAAAATTCTTACTTGGAATGGTTTACATACATTTTAGGCTTGAAATAGTTTCCCGTTGCCATATTTATCAAGTTATTTGTGGGATATTTTGCAGATATGTGAGCAAAATACGACCTTACTTTACTTTTCTTTTGAAAAGTAACATTACAGAAGGCATATCTGAATAATTTTAAGCAAATCGTTTTAAAATAGTTTAATTTTATGAAAAATAAGTTCGCAAAAAAAACTTACTTTCTGTGGCTATCCATGCTGGATCGTTGCTTGACTGATTTGTCTGAAAATAGCTTTCAATAAATAAACTCTGATGTCCAAATAGTGGCTCTAATTGGTTTTCTCAAGAAGAAGAACTATTAACTTGTGAAAAACAGCTTTAGTAAAATGATATATCTATTGCAGGTTTTTGTATGCAGTAACTAACAAGCGTCCCGTTGTTAGGTTACTGGGCATAAATGGGTTAACTTTATAAGAGCAAAATCTATTTTCTAGACAGGATGTTGTTAAAAAAGCTTCAATCACAAAATAAGAAGAAGAGTTAAAATGAAAAAAAAAAAAAAAAACAAAAACCGACTTTTTAGTAAAAATTTAAGCTATATACTAATATTATTGTCATTAAATGTTTTAAAACTTAGTGCGTTATTGTTCGTTTTCAACTTTGTATATATTTTTTACATTCAATGTTATCGTTTTTAGCTCTTACTCAAATGATGTGTTAGCGTTACTGATATCTTTGGCTATTGTATACACTAGTATAGTTTTTACCTGCTATTCTTACTATCCGCGGTATTCGTTAATCCACTGTTACCGTACCACCCTGTTCCGTGCATAATCGGGAGATTGCTGTACAAAATATTTTTATGAAATCGAGTTCAATGTGCGACGATGTTTGAAAAGTCCATAGCGGATTCACAGGATAGTTCAAGCGATATATTTTTGACTTCATGCTTGTTTCTTGTTTCTTGTTTCTTGTTGTTAGTTGTTTCTTGGAAGCTGTTGTTTGGAAGACACTATAAATACTTTTGAGTAATACTTTAACTGGAGCTTTGGGAAAAAGGTTCGTGGTGGGCAAACATAATTACAGATTCGGTACTTTCGGCCAAAATATTACAAAAACACACTTTCATATCATGGACATTTTTTATGTTTTGCAGTGTGATTTGGCTTTAGTTTTAAAATTTTAAAATACACGTTTTGTTAGCGGAACAAAATTTTAAAATTTACGTTGGTTCGCAGAGTTCGAAACTAATATTCTTTTCAAATTCCTAAAAAAGCCGAAGTATTTCGCAGACAAGTATAAACGAAACTAATTTTCCACAGAAATAGGAAATCTAAACCTTACGAGGTTTATCGAATTGTGACATGAATAATCTTAGAATTGCATTGATTCCAATTTTCAAATGTTAATGAAGAGATTAGGATGAATATCGCATTGGCGAGCAAAAATTAATGAAGTTAATATCTTAAAAGCGTAACGAAGTAGCATTTCTGTGAAAAACTTACAGTTGCGTGAAAGCAAACTGTAAAACTGATTAAATTGTCTGCTTGCAATAATATTTTTAAAATATTCCAGGAATTGATTCGTCTTGGTATTGTTTGCATTCCAGATGTCTATGTTTCATTGAAATAGCTTTTCAGATATGGGCTTCGTTAAAAAATTAAATTAATATAAACTATACGAACAGTAAATTTAAAAAATTTAAAATATTAAACTGGACGCTTTTGATTTTTATTTGATTTAATGACTAGTATATTTTATAAAAGATTTGTAAGTCCTTATACATTTTTTTAAGGTATTGCATGGGGTTAGAAAATACCCTTCGAAAAAAAAATCCAAATATAATAACTTTATATTATCGTAACATAAGCAATTTAATAAAAATGAATAAACTAATAATTCTAATTCATATTTAATGTGAAACTTTAATTGAAATCAAACTGTTTTAAGTTAATTTATTTCATCTGATTAAATTACTCAAACATACACACATATGTATTATGCTACAACGTAAATTACAGATAAGGTAAAACTGATCGGCATAAAATGAACTGCCAGTCATGTTTCAAAAATAAAATGTGAAAAAAAATGTTATGAAGTATTTGTGAATCGGTAAATAAAAGCAAAACTCCTTTCATCTTTCTAAACCACCGGGATATAGTTGTTAGTTTATATATAGTTTAATTGCTGGAAAACTTCCAGCTTTCAAATTTTGTTTTTTATCCTTCAACCTAAAAACAAAAGTTAAAAATTCCTCTTTCACTGAGAGAGGGAAATTAAATAAGTGAAATTGAATTTTTTGAACAATTTTCGAGCTCCAAGTAAAACAAACTATAAAAACACATAAAAAGTGCATATTTATAGACAACAACGTGGTTCATTTGTCACACACAGTTTCGGCGTTTTTAATGTCGGAAAGCACGAAAATTTTCATCTATCAGACCTCGCGAATTTTGAAGCCCAACTCTTCGATCACAATGCCAATTCTCTTTGGGTGTGGAATTGGGGAGTGAGAGAGAGAGAGAGAGAGCAAAATTCAATTTAAAGCACATCCCGACGGTCACGCAATCTTCGCTGTCATTCTACAAGTTAGAATGCGAATTTTCGAGATCATTCGGTTTAAGATCGCGGCCACGAGAGGATCTTTTAATTTTTTAGGATTATGCATTGCTTATCCGTCACTTATGAAATGTCCTTCAGCCAGAAAAGTCCACGTAGAGCATCCTGGAATATAATTGTACTAAAATACTCCCTTGACTTGACATCGAAATTCAGTTTGAATTTAACTTCCTACAGACATGCTATATTGAAATGGTAATCTGTTTTCCTCGATTTTCATCATGGTAATGGGTTGGGAGGCTCCTATCAACCTCAACTCTGCATACAGAATGAATTAAGGTCGACATTTGGCTAATTGCATTTTGAAGTCAATAAGCGGATTTCGTATTCTGCTTGAATTATTTCTACCGCTCAGAAAGCTTCGTAAAAATGAATTTTATTTATCCATTATAACTCTCATTTACCGTTCTTAATTTTTCGCTGTAGTAAATTTCGATACAGAAATGACATAAAAACTTTCTTTTTTCTCTCGAAATAAATTGAGTTTCGGTTAAGAAGTTGTTTCTTTTGCTTTAACTTCTGCTGCGCAACCAGGTTTTTATTAATCTAAGATTTAAATAAATGTTAAATTAAGTGTATTGAAAAGTTTGGAAGAAGAATTTCCATACACTGTTGTTGATTCCGGAAACAAAATTTTTATTAATGTGAAACTTCTAAAATATTACTTAGACACAAACACAAATGCATTTTGTATTCTGATAAAGAAGTTGGAAAGCATATAAGAATTCTTATGGTACTAAACACAGAAAATTCCCGTCTGATTTTTTTTTTTTTTTAATTTATCAACCGCAGATTTGTTTTTATTTATTTTTTTTTTAAATCATGGCGAACAATGTGATTTTAAACCCTTTGAAGAAACATTGTTGCAGAGTATTAAAATTAGCGATGATTTAAAAAAAAAACAGTTACAGTATTATTTTTCGCTAGATTTAATGTTCTGTTGTCTAAACAACATTGAAAAGACATAATTTATTAATTATATGCATATCACAATTTATAAATAAATTTTGAGCTCAAGGAACGCATACATCCCATTATTCTTACATGGTTAAAGCTCTATCGAAAACAATTTACTGTATTAAAATAAAAAGTTAATGTACGAGTAACAAAATCTTACAAAATAAGTTCTAATAAAATGCTGTACATACTATTCATTCACGGTAAAAGAAATGTTTCAAAAATAGTAGAGAAAAATTGGATAAATATATAATAAATTAGTTAACACAAAATTCATTCCATATAAGCTCCAAAAACTTGCTTTTTGCCATCGAAAATGTGAAATGTAGTTTTACTTTGTGAATTGAAAGCAAAAGGTTGTGAACTCGCGATCACATAGATCAAATTATTATGCAGTATCAAAGCAACTATAACATCACAGTGTCAAATGTCTGCAGTGTTGCAACATTTCGAAATGTCCCTTTGTTTTCTTTGCCACCCACTTGCTTTTAGCCTCCGTCTTCAAGCGTATTTTAGAGCAATAGCAAGGTGAAAATAATCAGATCTAAACCTAATTTTAAAATCAGCTCCTGGTTTCTGCACTTGTTCTTCTTCTGATGCTTTCTGATGTCAAATTGAAGACAAATCTTTTTATGCTCTGAAGTTTTTCTCTCTTCATATAGAGAATATATCTTCTGACTTTTTTTTTTCTTTTTGTAAAAAATGCTTTTCTTTTGGTTAAGAATTCTCTTATTTAGAGTCATGGGATTTAATGTGGCTTAATCGCAATTGTTCCTTAACGTTTTATACATTTTCGAAAAATCAGCTTATTTAGGCGCTACATATATAATTGCTTCACCGAATTTCAGTTTTGATGTCTAGTAGGTTGGTCATTTTTGTATTTTTTTTTTAATTTTAATTTCTTGCATAACCAATTTAAATATATCTAATATATAAAATTCTCGTGTCACAGTTTTCGTTGCCATACTCCTCCGAAACGGCTTGACCGATTTTGATGAAATTTTTTGTGCTTATCCAGTATCTATGAGAATCGGCCAACATCTATTTTTCATCCCCCTAAATGTTAGGGGTAGTCCACCCATAATTTTTTTTTTGTTCGCACATAACATCTGATCTACTGAACTAAAACAATATGTGTTATCGTAAATCCTTACTTCAATGAGCGACCCGATGGTCAAGTGGTTTTGCGCGTCAGGTTGAAGTTCCTGATGGAATGAGATCGAATCCAGGCCCGCAAGGATTTTTTCGAACAGCTGCATGGTTTTTTTTTTTTTTTTTGAATGATTTTAATGATTGTAATGTCCTTATGCAGGTACATCCCCTCATGGGGATCTACCCCATATTTTTTTATAGTACAAAATGACAGTTTTGGTCGGATCTTTGTTAAAATTGGCAATGGGGTCCTTCGATGCTGTAGAATTTTCTTATGGACGTTTGCGCCATTTTTGGGGGCTTTGAATCGATTGTGGCAATAAATGGTTTTTGATTTGCGGCACTTATATTATTTTTTCAAAAATTATATACACTATCAATTATATTATGTTAATTTTTGTACCTTTATAAAATTCTGTATTTTATACCTTGCATTTACGTCAAATTCAAGGTAAAATTAAAAGTCAAAAATTCTGAAGAAGATAAATATGTTAAAAATTAAAGTAACTATTTTTTGTGATTTTCATATTGGTTGTGACCAAGAAACATCATTACAAACAAATAAAATGTATCAAACACCATGAGTGTTGAGTTATTAGGCAAAATCTGCTGTATAAAGTTTTTTTTCACTGCGAGAGGGGGGAGGGGTATGAACGACCGTTAAAGTGACACAATTTTTTAAAAAATAAAGGTTGGATCTCCAATTATCTTGCTTCGTAATTTGAACCGTCCCGGCTGTGCAAACGTACGCGATTAGTCATTCAAAAATTAATGAAAAACGTGATCGAAGCCAGGATTTTAAATGGCAAGTTCAGAGGTGAAAATATACTCATACCACGGATTCCTATTATACCTACAGATGTGCCAATTCAATTCAAACGTATTCAGTTTCCGATTAGATTGGCATTTGCAATGACTATCAACAAATCCCAAGGTCAAACGATGTCTGTTTGTGGCTTAGATTTGAGAACACCATGTTTTTCACACGGACAATTATACGTGGCATGCTCTCGAGTGGGTAAACCATCCAGTTTGTTTGTGTTAGCTAAAGATGGACTAACAAAAAATATTGTTCACGCTATAGCATTAAGAGATTGATATTGTTTAATAGTGTTACTGTCGTAATTGTTTAATTAATGATATATAATTTTAAGGAATAAATTATAATAACTTAAAAATAATGTTTGCCTTTTGTTATTTTTATATTCCCTCATCATTCACAGCGCTCCATGCTTATTTCACGCATATACCACATTCTTACATACATACAATATACACATTCTACCATACATACATACATACTTACAATAAGTAAGCTATTTTTTGTCTACACTAGAAATTTCTAGGAAATTATTTATATGGCAAAACAACGGTTGCCGGGTCAGCTAGTATATATATATGATGATGCAAAATAATTAAAATACATGATTTTTTATGCATTTGTTTTGTTCAGGTAAATATTAAAATATATAACAGAATTTAATAATCTCATACAATGCAAAAAATGAGCTGTTGTTTTTTCAGTATAATTCTGGCAACAGAAGTTCCAGTTTGAACTGCAAAGTACAGTAATAAAATATAAAACTAGATATTTTACTGTCTTCACTGCAAAACTAGCAATATTACTATAAAATTAGCTATATTATACTGTAAAAACAATATTATAATTTTCGAAGCAGAGGTTCTATTTTAAAACTGTAAAATGCACAGTAATAAACTGAAAATAGCAATTTTACAGATTATTACTGTAATCCAGCAATTTAACAGTCTACTACAGTAAAATTAGCAATTTTACAGTTTATTTACTGTAGAATTACTGTAAAATTAGCTATGTTATACTGTAAAAACAATATATATATTTTTACAGTGTAAGAAAAGGGGAAAAGCATGATTTTGAGTCATTACTTACTATTCTAAACATTAACTAAATCCTTACCACGAGACACAAAGTGATAATATAATACATTCCTATCTGTCCTTTATTAAAGTGCAACTCTACTTTAGCCGACAATTCGACAAGATCACCGTCATTTTTCAACTGTTACAGCTATTAGTTCCTGAGAGTAAACATGACGGATCTAATGGCGTTGTTTGAAAATATAGTCATGTTAACAAAGGAAATTTTAAAGCTACAGCAGTTTTAAAGCTGAATGAGGTAATAGAGGTAATAGGTTTTTTGCCTCCAACTCGTTTACTTTCGTATTCCATGCCGATAAGGGCATAATAAGCCCAAAACTACAGTCCATGGATCGAAATGAACGAGTTGGCGGTGTATTGCATTAACTTAATCTTTACCACCCGACACAAAGTGATAATATAATACATTCCTCTATCTGTCCTTTATTTAAGTGCAACTCTCTACTTTAGCCGACAATTTGACAAGATCACCGTCATTTTTCAACTGTTACAGCTATTAGTTCCTGAAAGTAAACATGACGGATTTAATGACGTTGTTTTGAAATATAGTCATGTTAACAAACGAAATTGTAAAGTTACAGCAGTTTTAAAGCTGAATGAGGTAATAGAAACAGAGTGAATAATATTTCAGTTGAAATATCAGTAATATGTTTCAAAGCTTTCCGCAGTTATAGTCATGCTTGTCGTATAACAACTCGCGTATTTTGTGTGCTCACAAAACTAATGTTTATTCATATTATTGATTGATAAGATTATAATATTTATTTCGAGGCTGACAATTTTGCTGTTATCTTAGTATGTTTTAATACCCCCTAAAAAAATTTTACAACGTTTATATTTACTTAGATTTTCTTTTTCATGGTAAGAAATTAAGAGTTTTATTTTCTAAAAGATTAGCTTGATTAATAAACATCATTAAAGTCTCGAAATTTTTCCTCCAAGCGTTGTCTTTCATACCAAATTAGTAAAAAGTCTATTAGTCGGTTCAAAATCATTTGAAGTTTTATCTCTTCGAACAATGGATGCGATACATAGATGGAAAATATTTTGCTATTTGAAATAAACTTCTTCCTAGTAATGAGTTTTGACCTAGTATAGACGAAAGCGAAATTTAGGAGGAAAATATTAGTCACTTGATTGTATTTTTAAATACGCATGCTAGTTAATTAAAGAGCATGCAATCTCGTTCGATGAAGATAAATGCCAACTACCCACTCTGAACCGCTTTCGCATAACATCAACTCTGACATTCTTCTTGTCATTTAGGGGAGTGCAGTCTCGCTAGATTTTTCTTAGGCATAATAAGATGATAAAATCGAGAAAATCTCTTTCGAGGTAAGGGAATAGAGAATAAGATCTAGAAAAGACGACATAACAATCATTTTATCTCCACTTGTTTTCGTGGCAACGAGCCTGAGCACACACTGCAAAAAATGAACTGTTGTTTTTACAGTATAATACTGGCAGCCGAGGTTCCAATTTAAAACTAAAATGCACAGTAATAAACTGTAAAACTAGCAATTTTACAGTTTCTTACTGTAAAGTTAGAAATTTTAGTTTATTGCCGTAAAATTTAGCTGCATTATACTGTAAAAACAACAGTATAATACTGGCAGCAGAGGTTCCAGTTTAAAACTAAAATGCACGGTAATAAACTAAAATTAGCAATTTCAGTTTATTACTGTAAAACTAGCAATTTTGCAGTTTAGTACTGTAAAGTTAGCAATTTTACAGCTTATTACTGTAAAATTAGCAATTTTTACAATTTATTACTATACAAAATTAGCTGTATTATACTGTAAACACAACATTTATGTTTTACAGTGTAGATCAGGCCCGTCATTTCGGAGGGTAGGGGGGTCAACTGCCCCCCCCCCTGACTTTGAGAAATCAATGTATTTACATATAAGTGGGCGTGGCTTTTGGTGTTTTCCGATGAAATTGCATTGAGTTTGGACCCTTTGCCCCACCCCCCTGGAAAAACTTGAAATTACGTCTATAGTGCAGATATTCACAGACGAGTTCCCTCGATATCCAGCGTTAACCACAAATCAAGTAAACGTGCATTTTAAAAACGGTGCATAAAAAACATATTCATAGAAAATAGGTACGACAAAGCATTTCCAGGTTAAAAAAGTTGTTTAAAACAGCTTTTAAAGAGCTATATAGACGGAAGTTGTCTATTTATAATTATGAATCTCGAGGGTAGCAGATTAGACAAAACTAACTCTTTTTAGCTGCATTGCATAATAATAGTTTATGTAAGTTTAAGCCAAAATAGGTGCATATACTACGACTAGCGTTTGGTTAAAATAACATTTTCAATACAAGGGTAATCTATCAACGGAAATAGAAGGGTTTGGAGAATGAAGGGGCGATGTTACATTTTTTGAAAATACAATCCATACAAAGGCAAGCAATCTATACAGTTAAGCAAATAAAACTTCTTACTTAAAAATATAGATGTCATTAGACCAACTTCATATGCTCACTTAACGACAAAAATAGAAAACGAAAAAGCTGCAAAACTGCAACACTAAACTTTGAACTTTAATTACTTTAAATTTGGGCTTTGCTACATAATCCCTTCATCTTCTAAGCCCTTCAGTTATACAGTTACGTTTTTTTTTTTTCTCAACGACTAGCTTCATAACTGAAGGGCTTGAGAGATCAAAGGGTTATGTGACAAAACATAAATTGCGAATAATCAAGTTCGAAGTTTTGTTGTTGCAGTTATTGCAGCTTTTTTGTTTTCTGGTTTTGTCGTTAGTGAGCGTATGAAATTGGTCTTATGACATTTACTTTTTGATGTACCAAGTTTATTTGCTTACCTGTACCCATTGCTTACCATTGTCCAAAGTGTTCATTTTTTTAAATGTAACATAACCCCTTCATCCTTCAAGCCCTTCAATTCAGTAATTTTTTTTTCACATTTAAAAAAAATATATATATATATTTGCAAAACTAGGGATAAAAATTAGATTGTAATTTACTCACCAAAGGTATGAAATTATTCCTCGCAAGATCGTGTGATGAAACACAACATGTGTCAGTATGACTAAATATTTAATTCAACTTCATATCCCGCGAAATAAAACACTATTTCTCCACCTCCTGTCAAACACATTGTTTAAATGCAAAATATGTACGATCGAAACATAGTTTCTATCCCGGAGTTCAAGCTGGCACCCTTTACTAATATGTTAGCACCGTCTTTCGAAACCAAATTGCTGTCTATTATAATTGTATTACGATTATATCGTAAAGCAGGACCACATTCTCATGACAAGGCGAAAACTAATTATCGATCCCTGCAGTTACAACTCGCAGTCTATCCATACCCCTGCACCTACCCACGCTAAGTGCCGATAAAACAGCCTATGTTCTAATACAACAGACTCTATCGCCTTTGCTTTTCCAATCCATTAACTCAAATGGTTTAAACACAAACATGTCTGTTGTACGAAAATAGTGGATTTAACAGCTGCATATTGGGAGCGCTTTTCCTGGGGGTTTGTAATGGGTGGAAAGGTTGTATAATCTGTGGAAATGTTAGAAAAACTTTTCCCATTTTTCAAAAAAGATTTTATTGAGGAGACTATGAGTTTAGCAAAAGAAGAAGAAGCGGGAAGACATAATGGTTTTGATTTAAATCGTGTTAAAATCGGTTTTTAACACCTGAAAATGCATTTGATTCATAGTTTTTATTTCTTTACTTAGTAAAATAAATCGCTAAGCAAAGATGATCTTATAATCTTGAACTCCACAAGAACTCTAAAGCAAGTATCAAATTTCAAAACAATTAAAGGTGACTTTTATTTTCTGAAAAAAAAAGTGTTTTTTAGTTTTTTTATTATTATTATTGAGTTATTTTTCTCAATGACAATCAGAGCAAATGCTTGAATTTTTATCAGTCACCCTATTTCATTCAGAATAAAGGATTACTTCAAATATATATTTTTTTAATTTTTAATATTGTCTTTTTTTTTCTTTTTTTGCTTTCAAGTAAGTCTTGCTGTTTCCTATTTACTATGACATTTATAACCTTCTCACACTTTATTATATTGGTACTCTATTCAGTGTAAATTTTACGATCTTAAAAAAGTTTTATTTATCGTATTGCTAGTACAAATAAAAAAACATTTTTTTTAAAACTAATAACATGAAATTTACCACTAATAACATTAATTTTAACTCAAACTATATTTACATGCCCAAAATTATTCTGTAAAAACTTTTAAAAAATATTGCAATGATGAACTCTAACTTCCAATGTTTCTTGAAAATGTATTTAGATTTTCAAAAGCGAC
The DNA here is from genome assembly GCA_038373865.1 of Uloborus plumipes. Taxonomy (NCBI): domain Eukaryota; kingdom Metazoa; phylum Arthropoda; class Arachnida; order Araneae; family Uloboridae; genus Uloborus; species Uloborus plumipes. The sequence continues at coordinate 144,606 of JAXGGA010000417.1, read as the reverse complement.
ACAGCTTGCAGAATTCATATCGGTGATGGAACGTCAACTGGAGAGTGCATTTCCTCGACTAGAATTCTCATTACTTACCTCCATTTGTCACTTTAACTACTTCGCCAATGATTTATGGCACTTTATTTATCTGATCAAAAATTTTTCGAAATACTGAAGAAGTTATAAACTAGATAACGATCAATCATCTATAAAGCTAGAAAAGCTATCCCATGCTATTTCATTTAGAAATGGAAGCCATAGTTGAAGAAAATTTTATTAGCTTGTTCGACACTGAAAGAAAACAAAAACAATTTGAATTGCATTATATTAAAAAGAATTTTCACATATATATATATATATATATATATATATATATATATATATATAGAGAGAGAGAGAGAGAGAGAGAGAGAGAGAGAGATAAATAGATAGATACCGCCCAGAAGAGGGCGGTATCCCTCTGTTGATGGGTGTAACTTCTGGAGTAAGCTGTTCCAATTTTAAGAAAGCCCTAATTGTTGGAGGAAAGTTTCACTTAGCCTGTTTAAAGTTTCGCCAAGCGTTGAAATTACTGTGTAAAAACTTTGGCACAGAGCTCTTAAAGTATCACGAACGTAACCAAGGTGTGCCTCAACTGGTTAAGTGGTAAAATGCGCTTTCTTTAAGAGCTATCTGTATGCGGTTCGGAGTTCAATCCTATCACATTTAATTAAAATAACTAAGGAATTCGTGTGAACTTGATTGGTAGTGGGATAGCATGAACTTGACAAACATTAAATAAACGAATAACTGAAAGTAAGGCTGATAAATGCTCTATTTTCTTCTTCTTTCTTTTGAAAGAGAATTACGTTGTAACCTTACACATAAATTGGTGGAACGTTACGCAATAGTTACATTACCATGGTGTAACCTTCCACAAGGGATGAGTTACTTTACACCATATATATCGCTTAAATTACTCCATAGTAGTGGATACAGCTCTGCCACCGTCTTTATGGAGTAAGGTTACACTTTTTGTTTTTTTACAGAGCAGCAAAACGTACTCCATGGTTGTAATTAGATAAACAAAACTAGAGGCCCTTATATCCAAAAGACACCCTCACATAACACTACGCTTGACTGTAATATCCAAGTCTTTGTCAAACGATACCAGTTTTCCCTCACAATAGCATTTGTTGGACGCGCAGTTACTCTTTCAGTCTAATAGCTCTCCTAAAAAGCATCACATTATTAAGAGCCCATTAATCTTTGAAAGGTGCCGCTAGGGAAAACCAGCATCCAAAAGAGGAACTTACTTCTTTTATCTGATTTCCCTGATTTTCTGCCGACTTTACTCCCTCGGGACACTGGCTTTCTCATTCCCATTGATTCTCTTGTTGGGAGTAAACCAAAGACAAAGTTCTCTTTTTTTTTTCTGTCACAGGTAATCTTCTAATGAATGCTGACTCCTCTGTTCCTCTTGTATATGCAGATTTATACAGAATTTCATGAAAGGAATTAATCATGCCTATTGAATTCCCTAACATTTCTCTTTCAACTTTCTATTTATTATTATAGATAGATAGATAGATAGATAGATAGATAGATAGATAGATAGATAGATAGATAGATAGATAGATAGATAGATAGATAGATAGATAGATAGATAGATAGATAGATAGATAGATAGATAGATAGATATAGGTAAATATATAGAGAGATAGATAGGTCAGTATTTCATGTATAACCGTGGCAAAAAATTTCTATAGGGTTGGTTCGGGTAAGTGGGCCACCTTACACAAAACTGAAATGCGCATGTAGTTTTTATACTTTATTGTACTGATCATGTAAGATTTCATCACAGTGATTGCTTTTGCATATATTTGGGTTTCATAGAACTTTTTTTAATCATATAATTTCTGTCAAAAAAATTTCCAAAAAAATTTCTTTTTGGGAGTTTCAGCAACATTTTTCGAAGAAGTGTTTCAAAGTTACTTTTCATTATTTTTCTATGTTCATCGAGTTTTCTAGTAGAGTTTAACCTAAAGTACACACATTGCAATAAGAATTTTTATGCAAAGTATTACTAATAAGTGTGTAAGGGGATGGGTCCCACTTACCCCGTGTTTTTTCTCTATTAGGGTAAGTGAGTCCCCTCACTATGGTGTAAGTGGGCCCCCTCACAATAATGATGATTTCAAAATGAAAAGCAGTTTTGATGAAGCAATTTCTATAATGAAATGAAAAATAATTATGGAGATCTAGAAGAAATTGATAATTCAGATACAAAAACTTCAAAAGCTGGTAACTATATGTATTTGTGAAACTTGCATCAAAGAAAACCATAAAGTATTATGAAGGTCTAATTTTAAAATATGATACAAATGAAAAATATACTGCAAAATTTGATATAAAGAATACAAATATTTACACTTTTTATTGGTTTGATATAGGTGATGTTAGAATTATAACAGAGGATGAAACGATAAGGTTTCTCCTAAGAAAACTTCAAATAGACGCTGCCATGAAGTGTTTCCATTTTTTTTCGACCTATAATTTTTCTTGGTCATCCTATAATCACTTCTATTTTGGCAAAATTGATCTTATTTGACTCCACTATGTTTATTCAACATTGAGTTATATGTAAAAACAAAAAATACGCTTCACAGCTTTTAATGAATTTCACAGACATAATTGTTTTGCATTCCGCTTTATAATTTTCTGTCATACGCATTTAAAGGTAAGTAGATAGTGAATGGATATATTTACAAAAAAATATTTTCTACTAAAATTTTACATAATATATCAGGTAGGACCCGCAAACCCCATTTTTAGATATGCTCACTTTAAATATAAATAAATGGGGGATGGCTCACTTACCCCTTCTTAGGGGGTAAGTGGTTCCCCAAGTCATTTTATGAAGAATACGATAGTTAAAAATATTTAAGCATTTTTTTTTTTTTTTTTAGGAAATAATTCTGAGCTTGTGTTTATTAATAATGTCCAAGAGAAAATAAGTCAACAAATTTCAGCTGTTTGGCTTTAAAACTTTTGTATAAGACTTCAAGAATGAACTGTTCTAAAAAGGGGGACCACTTACCCTAACCAACCCCAATACTATATTTTGAATTCCCCACATTTTTTTTTCCAGCTTAGAAGAATATTATTGAATTCCCTAACATTTTCCTTTAAGCCTTTTATTTATTTATACAGATAGATAAATATGTAGATAGATTTATAGATAGATAAATAGAGCTATAAATATATAGAGATAAGTAAATATATAGAAAGATAGATAGGTCAGTATTTCATGTATAACCGTGGCAAAAAAAATTTCAATTAATACTATATTTTGAGAAAAAATATTAAACTTGAAATGCTAATGAAAGTGTGCTTGATTTTAAAATTGAGAAAATCAAGTTTAAAGCAAGTTCACGTTAGTACAGAATAACTATTTTTTCAAATACACTGCTCAAAACAATTAAAGGATATTAAGATTTTTGGTTGATTTTGCACCTAAAGATCATTTTGGTTGATTGATACATGATCGACTACACATAGTAAGCTATAGGAGATAAAAATTACATTAGTTTGGCAGAAAAAATGCTTTTAATTCAGCTTTTTGTTACAAAAGGGAAAAAATGCATTTTCTGAAAATTAGAAAAACAAATTAAAAAAAGGGTTTCCTTTGAAGAAAACCACTTTTAGTAGAGGGTATGGTTTCCCCGGACAGCTAGTATCCGGGAAGCAATGTTAAACACCTCTGAGGCATGGACTCAATGAGGATATTGAGGGGGTGGGGCATTCTGCCCCACTCCTCCTGAAGAGCTCTTTCGAGTGCCTGGAAAGATTCTGGAAGTGATAGGCGTACAGCCCCTTGTCTTCATAGGATGTCCCAAACATGCTCTATTGGGATCATATCCGGGGAACACGCTGGCCATTCCATACGTACGGTTTCTTCTTCAAAAAGAAAATCATTCACCAAGTAAGCATGATGTGGTCTCCAATTGTTGTCCATTTAATTGAAGTCATATCCAATTGCTGCAGCGTAAGGGACGACGATAGGTCTGAGGATCTCATCCCTACATCGATGACCAGTCAGAGTTCCATTCCGGAAGATATGGAGGTCGGTAGATCATCAATGGAAATGCTGGCGTATACCATCACATCTCCACCACCAAATTTGACACTTTTGCGCACAAATACTGGATTATTTCTTGTGCCATGTTCCCCCCAGATGAAAACCCGCCTATTATCAGGATGAAGGGAAAAACGGGACTCATCAGAGAACAGTAAATTGCACCACTCATTTCTTCCTCAACTAACGTGCTCCGTTGCCCACTCTCTATGGGCAAGACGGCGACTTGCCCTAATCTGACACACACCATTGGTTGACTGGCATACATGGCAACAACGTGGAGTCGATTTCAAACAGTTTGTGTCGAAACATGGGTGTCAGAAGCCGAGCGAAATTGTCGTTGCAGTTGAGTGGCACTCATATTTCGGTGCCTCCGAGTCGATAAAGTTTAATAGCGATCTTTATTGGGCGTAGTAGATGGTCTGCGTCCTTGTCCTGATCTATGGTCAGCACTTACAGTCTCTAGAAAATGGTTCCAGACCCTAGAAACTACACTTAGAGATACTCCAATGGCTTACGCTACCTCGGCTTTTGTTTGGCCTCCCTCTAGTCTGCCAACAACTCTAGAAGCTGCTGAATTGGTCAAATGTCTTCGTTGAGACATGGCACACATCGGAACAATGCTCTTTCAGAACGTCGATCATTCTTTTCTGCCTTTGAGAGTGAAATTTCATTCGCTACAGCTAAAGAGTCGTTTTCGACGTCAAACTCAAAATTTGCATACTATGAAGTTTGGAAATGAGCAAAATTTACATTTGTAACTCTCTTCTTCTCTTTTATGCAAAAAAAAATGTTAAAAAATGCTTAAACCCATTGTTTATAGGAAACTTACAATATCCTTTAATTGTTTTGAGCAGTGTATTTTAAAAGCCAGAGGCTGCTAAAAAATCAGCATCATATACGAGACAAAAAGTGTTCTACGGCGGACTGGTTACTGAATGATGCTACAATAAACGAAGTATTCCTGAATATTACTTCCAGCAATTATATTTTAAATGGACTAACTTATAAAAGAATTATAATAAATATCAGCCAAAATTGAGCTGATTTTTTAAAACATTGTTTTTCTTACTTATGCAGTTACCGGAATCACATAAATGTTTCAGAATGAGAAAATGAAAAATCCTGCATCGTAGGTAAGATTCAATAGTTCTTCCTATAAACATCAATTAGCGTTGTTTTATCCCCAAAAAACATATTTTAAAAAAACAAATATCTTTTGAAGTTTCATAAAATATTTGTGAACTTTCAACTTGATTTCTAAGAATTTAATTAGATGTAACGGGTGTAAAGACAGCTTTCCGTTTTAAACAGCTATTTGAGAAAAGTTAATCATAAATTTGAACTATCTTCTCGTCACTCCATTTCATAACGTAATGGAATTCTTTCCAATAATTTACCACTGAATTTAAATTAATAATCGTACGAAGTACAAACAAAGAAGATATGAACTGAAAGATCGATTCTTTAATTAATAAAAATCAATACTGGCCTTCTCCGATTTTCAAATGTTAGAAATATTCAAACGGCAGAAACCAGATAAGAAGCTTTCTTTTTTAGTGTAACTGCAAACATTGCGAGAAGAAATGAAGCAATATTTATGAAAATATTATTCAACTATTTAAATGTTATGGAGAACGTAACATATAATAAAAGTTCATTGGGAGCAAAACGAGCCTATTTTACTTCTTGTCACATTGATTTTTCTCCATTCCCATAAAACTTTTTGTCGACAAAATATTTCGCTCCTGTTGTCGGTTTAGGTATGTATTTGAAAATAAAATCGAGCTTTATGTAAAAGACAAAATCTATTAATTAATTTTAAAACGATATCACTTATGTTTTCTCGATTACTGAGGTGACATGTTTTGGTTAAAAAAAAACTCTTAAAATACTTCTCTCACCATTCTTGTTTATTCTTATATATGAAAAGACCCTCCAGAACCCAAATATGATCACCGTTTTGCCCTATTTCCCGCCTTTTTTTTTTTTTTTTTTGTAGATAGCTTACCCCCCCCCCCCTCCTTTTTTTTCAGTATTCGACGGTATCATAGTTAAACTTTATTTTAGAGGAAAAGGGAGCATTATATTAATCGTTAAAATTGTTCCGGGTGCTAGAGAGCTGAAAATTTGAAAAGTATGAACATTTGTAGCAAGAAGGGAGACTCATATATTTTTTAAGAAATATTCCTTCTTAAAAAATAGTTAAAATATCAACAAAAACCATCTTTATTTCTGGATTTTTTTTTAGAGTATATCTCTCTTCTATAGCAACCATATCTTTTTTTCTTTTTTAATAAAGTCTTGGGAGTAAGTTAGGTTGCATACGAATCGCATAGAAAATCTTCAGTAAAGAACTTTCCAGTACCATTTATATTTATTCAAGATACATTGACATACATAATTAAGATTAAAAATGAAAGTATGTATTTATATTGCCTAGCATTAATAAGTGTGTATGCTTCTGTGGATGCACCTCCCTCCCCCCCCCCCTTTTTTATCACTTCTTGATATCATTGAGAATTTATAAGCATTGAGGGAGGCATATGCCTAGAAATATTAATACAGATTAATGATATACTAGCTGACCCACGCGAAGCATTCGCGCTTGACAGCAGTTCTACAAAAATTTGACTTTTTTGACTGTATGTTTTTTCAAAAAGCAGGCGCAAAGTTAATTGTTATTTTTTGCCGACTTGAACGAAAATGAAATAGTGCCTTTTTTTTTGTAGCTTTATGAAGTGTTAAGGAAGCAAAGAAATAAAATAAGCACTTTTAAGAAATATTATTCATGCTAAATTACCATGTTAAAATTAAAAAAAAAAATCTTTTCTGGTTTTAATGCATCAGTGCAACTGTAATTTAAAATCCTACAATGGTTTTAGATCCTTATTCTTGGATAATTGAATCAACATTAGCCGGTGAAAACAAAATTATTCAAACGACAAAGCCCATAGCAGGATCGAACCCACGATCTTTACGTTTCTATCCAACTGCACCAATGCGTCTTAGTTTCCAGATGCTAGTCATTAAAGTAATGTGTAGTAAAAAACAAAGAAAAAAATTTTCTGGCAAACCAAAATTAGACCATCGGTCTATTTTTTGTCATTAGCCGGTGCAACAAACTTTAAAATAAGAGGTAAATCTTGGAATTTTAAAAAGGAATAAGAAAGATAGTACAGAAAACTGAGTAGTGACATAAAAACAGGCTAGAGAAATAAGATATAAAATCATAAGCACATTTAAATTCATTTTTAATTTCAATTACATCTGTAAATGTAACGTAAATAAATATAAATTATACGAGAAGGTTATTTTTACTGAAGATCTGAGATGCGAACATGTGGTGCTTCCAAGATTTTTGTTTTTTACAACGTGAAAATTTTTTGGGCATTAGTATCATCGGAATGAGACCGAGTGAGGTTTTGCATCGAAAAATAAGTGACGATTGGGGGGGGATGCAGAAGAAGATCGTTTTTGATGATTTTTTAAATATTATAAGGGGAATAGCGAAAAAACTCTCTCTTCTTGATACAAATGTTAATCAGAAATGTGCTAATGAATAATATAATGCTGCTTCTCCTTCCAAATAAAAATAATTGTTTTGAAATTGTTGAAAACTGTACAAAATTGGGAGCAATATATCCAAAAAGGAGTGAGTAATGGAAAAAACTTTGGTCATAATTGGATTGAGATATTATTTTACCTAAAAATTAGCAAGAATGATGTCAGGAGCATTTTAAGAAACTATTTTTTTGACACGCAATGCAATTTGAAATTTTTCACTAAACAGCAGAAAATAAAGATGGGAAATACATGAGAAATGGTACAAAGTCGTAAGAAATAAAAATTGCTCAAAAATCTGTCAGTGCAAAAAAAAACGTACAAAGAAGTTAAAATAAGACAAAAAATTGAAATTTAGCACATTTTTATTGGTACCTCAAAAACGCAAATAATATTCAAAACCAGTAAACAACAAAATCAAATTCGTTTTTATTTTTAATTGGTGAATAAAATCCGTAGCTTTGATGTGATTTAATTCCGAATTTAATGGAAAAAAGAATGACACAGTAAAAATTACGAACGAAAAATATTTACAATTCAAACTCATTTGCAACGAAACTGAAATATATTGCTGTACGTTTTACAGAAAAAAAAGGAAATATTTTAATCATGCAGAGTTTCGGAAATGACATTTTCTACCTAAATATTGAGTTTATCATCGAATCGCTGTTTATTGTTTTTTTTTTCCATTTGATGACATAACGAATCTATTGGAAACTCGAATTTCTTAATGAAACTCACTTTTCAGTTTTACTTTGTAGCACTTTTTAACTGCGAAATAAGCTTTTTTTCATTTAAGAAGAAATGCTTAATGTTTTTGAGCAGCAGTATTAATTCCATAAAAAAATCAGAAAGGAAAAAATTTGTAAATATGAGTATTTCTATATACATATCACTGGCGTTCGTAAACATATTTGTATCCCTTCGGTACGCTGAACAGTATGCGAAAAAAGCAACAAGTTAAATGCACGTGTGCAAAAAAACAATCAGACATATTTGATTTTTTTTTTTTCTTTTTTCAAAACGTGAAAATACACTTTTATACTTTTTAGAGGAGTGAAACTCATTTTGAATGAGCGAAGTAGGGGAGAGTTGCCCAAAACGGGATAGGCGGGTAAAATGGGATAGTGGGCGTTGGAGCTTGACTGGTGGTACTATCTCGCAAGAGACAGGCTAAACTGGTTCCCGACCGCCATGACAGCATACTCAGTTAATATCTCAACTCTAGCCACGTATTTCGCAAAGAAATATTTTTTCAAAATTTTCAATTAAAATTTTTACTTACTTTTTACTTTTTCCAACTGTAGAACAACTAGAATTGTGGTTCTCCGTAATTCGGAACTATTCCGGTTAGAACTGTATTTTGTTCATAGCGCTTTTAGCAACAATTTCATGTACTTAAATATTGCTAGTGAGTGGCGGTTCCGGGGTCATCCCTTTATGTTGTTAAAAGCATCATGGTCGGGCAAAACGGGACACTTTTAAGGTGCCCAAAACGGGATACAATTTTGATGTGTCCCGTTTTACGCGACTATTTCTATTAATGTTTTTTCAATGTGTTTAAGCAGCATGAAGCGAGCTAGAGGTTCGTAAGTAGATGTTCAACTATCCTGACAAAGGGATTACTATCTACGAAGTAGGAAATATGTTCAATGCAGCATTTTAACGAGCATCTCTTGTCGAAACTGCTGTGAATGGGTTCACGAAAACAGGCATTTTCCCATATAACCCCAGATGTCTTTCCTGAATATCTCTTCGCTTCCTCTCTTCCAACAGATCACCCATTGCTGGATGCTCAGAACATGACGTCCTAACACCCATTAAATCTGCAACAAAATGAGATCAGATCAGAAGGATCTTCAAATTCAGTCATAGCATCTAAGAGTTTGCTGTCATCACAACCACTAGAGACAGTATTGAAAGAATCACTTAGTGCAACAATAACATTAGCACAAATGCAGGCCTTATCCAACCGTTCACTTCAACAGGAGTCAAAGGACTTGGACTATACTGTCGCCCTTCACTGCCATTTTCTATATCACCCAAAGAAATTCTACCTCCGTCCTCCACCACGAGTGATTGAACCAAGACCTCAAAATAAACACAATAGGAGAAGAGGAAAAACAACAATTATAACATTAAGCCCATATAAACTTGAGTTGGAAGAAGAAGAACGAAAAAAAAAAAAAAAGAACGAAAAAGAAGTCAAAAGCTGAAAAAAGGGCTGCCAAAACAAGTCTCTTGAATGTTCCGAAAACAAAACAAATGAGGCGTAAAAGAAAACCAAGTGGAGATGCAAAACAGGCATATAAATTTTTAAAATGTTGCTCTGAACCTGAAAAAAACCCACAAACATCATTTGCAAAAATGGAAGAAAATGTACGTAGCATGAAAAAAAAAAAAAAAAAACAGAAAAAAAATCATCAGTTAGCCAAGGTTGGACGTCGTCGTCTTCAGAAGATGAAACTGAAAAGGATGAAGTATGTATGTCCTGCAACGATCTGTATCTTGAATCGAAATCTGGAGAAGGAAGCTGAGTATAATGCTCGAGCTGCCAGGGATGGGCCCACGAAGCTTATTCCAAAGCAGACAAAGAAGACGACACATTTTTATGCGATTTCTGTGTTATGTAATTTTCCAACTTTGCAATTATGTAGAATATTTTTGGCCTAAAAACTAAATCAAAAGTAAAATCAGTACAAAATAATAACCTACAATTTCCTATCCCGTTTTACCCACCCTTGGTCGGGTAAAACGGGATTGTATAAGACTTTTTGAAACCAGTATTTTTCATATACATAATATCGAACAAATATGACAAAGGTATTTTTAGTAATGTAAGAGGTGTATACTTTTAAATGGCGTCTAACTTTGGAATGTACCTTGTATACAATAAGAATTAAAGCGAAGAATAGGTTAGCTATCCCGTTTTGGGGTACTTTCCCCTATACGGAAACAGCAAAGACGATATTAGTGATATATTTTTTAAAATCTAGTTTTCTGTGTTTGAAATGAAATATGGCTGGGAAAGAAGATATGTTTTCCATATAGTTTGATGTTTAGCATTTAATCACTTCGTGTTCGAAAAAAATGATTAAAATGTCGTATTTTGAGAATTCCAATAACTTTTTTTCTTTTTTTTCTCATTTTTACGATGCTAAATTTTTATTTGAAAAACAAAGCATGATAACACTCTGGGCAACATTTTTGAGATCAAAAATATCTCCGATTACTATGTTAAAGTCTAGGAGAAGTGGCGCAATTTCAATTTTCTCTTCCCCCAAACAATAAACTGCAAACTCTGTACGTTACCTTTGACTCAATGGCAGTCTAGAATAATATTAAACGTAAAATGAAGAATGCAAATCAATCATTTTGCTTAACATTTTATTAAGCAAATCGTTATTTTCATATATTTACCAAATCTATAGCTATTCCCAAAACGAATAGAAATGTGATGCAGGAAGGACCAAATCAGAAAATGAATACGGAAGCATAATTTCATTTTCAAGCATTCATGGCATAGTTAAAAGCCGCAGCCTTTACACATGATAGTATGAAATTTTTCGATGAAATATGCAATTGTTATTTTACAAATTAACAGATATTTTAAAGATCTGCGTGTTTTTGAGGGGGGGGATGAAAAAAATGCACCAACCCAGTGAATGAATATCCCAATCAGTGGACAAATAATGCATTCTTTAGCTGCTTTCATTTTGCAAATGTATAAAAGTAAGTTACTACTTACTACTGCCAACTTACTATTTACTACTGACAAGTTCTTACTATCTTTTCCTCTGAGCAAATATTTTTGAAACCTTACCTTTAAAAAGAAACTAGGAGCTGTTCATTTGCTTGGGGGATCATTTGTCGTTCTACCCTATGTCAACATCCGTTTCATAATTCAATATTTTTCAAATGTTTGAGAAAGGAAATTTTTATTTTACTAGTAAAGACTTTTCTTAACAAGCAGAAGATATAATTAATCAAAAACAGACAAGAAATTTGTAAGAAACATTGTCTGGTTTAGCTAAAGAATTAATATAAGTTGTTAACCTTATTGTGCAAAAGCTTTCAAAAACTGGTGTCGGAGAATAGCTCACAGATGACTAATGAGCGAATGTCGAAAAAAAGAAACGAACGCAAAAATCTCATAAAAAAATAATATTAAAAAAATTTTAAATAACAAAAAATAATAATTTATCTTTCCTTTTCCTTCCTGAAAACTTGTTCCTAAGATTTTACTCAAAGAGTGTTTCAAATAATTAATTATATCGCTCATAGGCTGCTATGGTGGCACAACTAAAAACACACGCGTTTTGGACTAAGAACAGGTTAAAATATGAAAATCCATACTGTTTTCAGCAGCTATACTAACACAACTCATAATTCAATATTGGGCTGTAAGATGGCAGCAAACTACAGCATTTATTATGCATTTTTCGTAGCAATAAAAACTTTAAAAATTTTGGTTTCACTTATCAGAAAACATGATTATTTGAGTTATGCCGCCACTGCAGCCTATAAGCAATGTATGCTCAATCGAAGTTAGAATCAGAAAAATATCCTCTATTCAATGAAAGTGATATAAAAATCCTAATTTCCATTTGAGTTCTTTGTAAAAACTCTTAAAAAGCTTCATTGAACGTCGTTCTTTGTTTTTGAAACGCTCTTTGCATCTAACGGTGCAATAAATCAATTGATTACAAAATTAACGATTTCATTCAAGTTCGAATTCGATCAATAAAAACTTTACTTACAGGGAAACTTTTCTGCAGCAGTTGTGAACCTATATACTTAGCAGAAATGTTTGAAAGAAAAGCAGTTAATTATAAATCGATATGCTCATTTTTCTCACACACGGATACATAGCACTCTTCGGAACTCGTTTTCCTCTTGTTGGTTTTGTAATTTCTACTCCTTGTATTGTCAAACTTAAGTGAAACAAAAATTATTTTTTTATATTTAAAAAAAATGTTTTCAAGCGGAAATTAACTATGTCGTCAAACATAATTGTTTTTTAAAATCATTTTGCTCGTTATAAATTGTTTAATTCATACTTGTTTATTTTTATTTATTTTATTTAGGCTTTTCATTAAATTTACCCTATATACAAAGAAAGACAAACAATATTCTCTACAGTACAATGTGAGTATGTTTTTGTTCGAAATAACACATATATAAAGCTTATATTGTTTGCAGAAGTTTTAAAACACAAGTAAACACATTCGACCAAACTTAAGTCTTAGCTTATTAGATTGATTGTGAATCTGATAAAAAGATGTTTGATATTGGACAAGCTCAACAATGCTTGTTTTGACGAAGGAGAAAATATACGGTTGAAAAAACTCCAATAATGTTTATCTGCATTGCAAATCAACTTTCCTCCCCTCTCCACCTATTTTAACAGATGGAATCGTTTAATCCGGAACCGATAGGAAGAAAACTCATCAGAGCCCGACTATACCTTATATATATATATATATATATTAGGGTGATTCAAAAAAATTTTTTTTTGAATTTCTCTGGTCTTACCCCGCAGTTTTTTTACACTATTCATGAATGTGATGTGTGTAAAATTTTAGCTCAATTGAATAATATTTAAAGGTCGCTCAACACGATCGAATTCTGTTGAAAATTAGCAATTTCGAGAGTTGGAGTATATAGCTTCATTACCCGAAATAATATTATTCTTCATATAAAATGGAATAACTTAAAACGTTAGTTTACTCTACTAAGTAATTAGTCAATAAAATAATAGCTCAAAGTGAGTTGTAACGATTACCCCCCTCCCCCCCCCCCGCTCCAAAGCTGTGTTATCTCTTACCTGAGTTTGGGTAGAAAATGCAGCTGCAAGCTCAGGCTGTGGTTTCTGTTTTCTTTTCGGTTGTTTGAGGTGTATGAGTTTATTTGGCAAAAACACCTAGCATCCACTCTAGACAGGGCCCAGTATAAGTGACAGAAAGCCACTTTGATAGTAGCTGCTACAGTACAAAGTATGGGTCAAAATGGGGAGGATTTGACAACGTCCATAAAACGGTAAATGCAAACTATTCGCTCTGAACTTACAAAAGTCGTTTAAATCTAGGACTTCCTTTGATAGTTCACTGGAACGAAACACTTATGCAAAATATATTGGGAAAATGAAGGATAATCGGCGGGTTTCATACCAGTATTAGTATCAGGACCACAAGCATTGATGATTTACTTCTGCGTTCTAGTAAGTTAGTCAGGCATTAGAATTGCTACGGAAAATGCTGCAGTACGATAACCAGTTAGATAAATGGGAACTTACTGAGCTCGTACGTGGTATGTGTTTCAATACGACATGTATTGCCGGTACTAAAGTTGGAGCATGTTTGAACTTGGGAAAAAAAAAAAACTAGGGAAGCAACTTTTATATTGTGCTTGTGTTTTCTGTGGTATTACAACCGAAATCTTTTCTGCTCTTGGCCTCTCGGTATTTTAACCGATAAACCAAGAAATAGGTAGAATTGGGGTATTTATGCCAGATGCGATGTTCACGCAATTGCGTGGAACCATCCACTGCCATTGGATCTACAATACTGCTTTTTAAGCGGTTTTAGCAATCCTAGTCCAGAATAAAACATTCTAATTTTAAACCTGGAGTGAGGAACGATGAGGTTGAGGAGTTGGTAGCACATTCAGAGCAACGTGCACCTAGTAATGGAAGTTGCGAAAAGTCAACTTCTGATGACCCATGTAAAAGAAGTGTCCAAGAAAGATACTAGAGCTTAGTGCGATTTTCTTGAGCAGAGCACCTTCTCTTGGTGTATGTTTTCGTGTCCCAGGAGTGGTTCCTCGTGTTATATCTGTGTTAAAGATTCTTTATGGCTTCAAGTTATGGATATTTCCCAACCAGTTCAAACTTGCAGCTGGACAAACAAAAGGAATTTGTAGCATATGAATGTGAGTTCTTTCACATTCTCATCGTTAATGGGAAAGAATATCTAAGAGCTGGGTTCCCAGCAACCCTTTTTGTGCAAGCACTAAGAAAGAATTTGGAATAATTTTAGCGTCCTTATTCATGTAAAGAAGAAACTCAAAATATATCAGCTGTTTGATCCTGAGCATTCGAATCTTTAAGATAGCTACCAACAAGGCTTTATACTACCAAAGAAACTGAGGATTGTAAACGACAATACGGAGCGTGGCATGGCCCGTATTGAAGCATTTGTTAAGACTATCACTAACGACGAAAAGCAAAGACAGTGTCTTCTTCAAGTGGTACAGGAACACAGAAAAGGTTTCAAAGTTGCAAAAAAGTAACCTTAAAAATTATTTCAAGAATTAATGAGCGAATTACTATATATTTAATGTATTTAAATTTGTTTTTTATATTTTTTCCGTATTTGATTAGTTTTCATACTTTTCTGCATTTCATTGGTTTTTCAGATATATAGTTCATTTTGTGATTGCACGCTTTTTTCTTCGGAGATATAAAAAAGCAATAAAGTAACTTTATTATTATTATTATTTACGTTCGCATTTGTGCCACTATCACAAAATTTGAAGTTTTCCTAAATGTAAATATAGTTTACTAAAATTTTGGGCGAATAATTCAGTGTATGTAAAGGGCCTAAATAAGACGGTAAGACGAATAAAAATACAAAGGCTACTTTTTTCTATAGATATCATTTACGATCGCGTTTTTGTCAATATCACGAAATTTCAAGGCGTTTGAGCGACCTCTAAATATTAATATATTTTGCCAAAATTTTACACAAATAATCAGAGTATATAGTGGCACAAAATAAGAGGGTAAGACGCACAAAAATACAAAGTTTATTTTTTTCCATACATTTCTGAATCACCCTAATATATATATATATATATATATATATATATATATATATATATATATATATATATATATATATATATATATATATATATATATATATATATATATGTCACCCGTTTTTTTAAGCTATGCGACGCACTGCTCAAAATAGGTTAGAGAATTTTGATTTAAAAAAACAAAATAATAAAATCCGTTTGCGAAATCGATCGCTTTAGATAACAACAGTAAGACGGCAAGTAATATGAATGAAGAGCTCATAGCGTTGGTTCATCTCCAACGAGTTGTGCGAAAAGTTTTTAAATACACTGCTCAAAACAATTAAAGGATATTGTAAGTTTCCTATAAAAAATGGGTTTAAACATTTTTTAACATCTTTTTTTTTTCGCATAAAACGGAAGAAGAGAGTTACAAATGTAAATTTTTCTCATTTCCAAACTCCATATTATGCAAATTTTTAGTTTGACGTCGAAAACGGCTCTCTAGCGGCAGCGAATGAAATTTCACTCTCACTTTACTGTAAGATAAGGCAGAAAAGACTGTTCGACGTTCTGTAAGAGCACTGTTCCGATGTGTGCCATGTATCAACGAAGACATTTGACCAATTCAGAAGCTTCTAGAGTTGTTGGCAGACTAGAGGGAGGCCAAACACAAGCCGAAGTAGCGGAAGCCATTGGAGTTTCTCAAAGTATAGTTTCCAGGGTCTGGAACCATTTTCTAGAGACTGAAAGTGCTGACCATACATCAGGACAAGGACGTAGCCTGGCTACAACGCCCAATGAAAACCGCTATTTAGCTTTATCGACTCGGAGGTACCGAAATATGAGTGCCACTCAACTGCAACAACAACTTTGCTCGGCTACTGGCTCCCGTGTTTCGACACACACTGTCCGAAATCGACTCCACG
Source organism: Uloborus plumipes (assembly GCA_038373865.1). Classification (NCBI taxonomy): domain Eukaryota; kingdom Metazoa; phylum Arthropoda; class Arachnida; order Araneae; family Uloboridae; genus Uloborus; species Uloborus plumipes. The sequence goes on along the minus strand of JAXGGA010000417.1, from coordinate 128,214 downwards.
CCGTTAGCATGTAAGCCCGTCGACCAATGGTGTATGTCAGATTAAGTGCAAGTCACTGTCGTGCCCGTAGAGAGTGGGCAACGGAGCAGGTTAGTTGGGGAAGAAATGAGTGGTGCAATATCCTGTTATCTGATGAGTCCCGTTTGTTCTTTCATCCTGACAATAGGCGGGTTTTCATCTGCACTGTTAAAAAAAACCTGAATTTTCAGGAAGATTTTTACTGGTTTTAACAGTAAATTTCCGTTTTCGTTTCAAAACAGAACTTTTCCTTGAAAAAACGGAACTATTCCGTGAATTACCAAGTTGGAGAAACAAAAAACGGAATTTACCCGGTTTTGTGGTTGAAATATAACCGCACGAAAGAGTTAGATACAGTCTGAAGAGACTTGGGGCGTGCGCAGAAACGACGGCAGCACAAATGATTCATAACTGAATCAAAGTGCGCAGCAAAAGTAACGTAAAGTCATCGAGAATTAATGTGCATGTTTACGCTTCTGTGAAAGCTGTATTATTCGCATTAGCATGGAAAAGAGGACATCTGTGTCTCGTCGTTTGTCATCACAGTCGAATGTTATTTAATCGTGTTCCTCAGGACGTTATTATGTGTGCGCCATTTTGTTTCAATTTGAAAATGCTTCGTCGAAGAGCGTTGACTATTGATAGCATTCGAAGAAGAATTGTTCCAGGATTCTGCGTAGTTAATCAAATTGACTGGAAAAATAATTTGGATCTTTTCATGTGATTATTCGGTATCCAGCATTTCCTCTCAACATTTTTAAGAAGACTTCGTTAATCGCAATGGATAAATTCAAAATAGGCAACAAAAGGGCGTGTTAGTGCATTTTAAAATCTACTCGCTCTATTGTTGCCTTTTTTGAGCAACAAAAAAAAGAAAATTTTTATTTAAGAGGTAAGAATTTTTATTTTTGTTACTGCTATTTTTATTTTAATCTGTGTCCAGACTTAACAGTTAGTTATTTCATGATGTAAACCAATTGTGCATTTTAGTAGTTGCATGTATGAACTTACTGGTGCTGAGGGTTAGTAAAATTTAGTGAAATGATTTTTGTAATTTTATATGAAGATTTAAAAGCTTAGTTTCAAAACTTAGCTTTTTTACTTTATGACTTTACTTCGTTAATGTGACGAAATTAATGTTGTCAAAACTACGAAAATGATTGTCAATTTGACAATACTAGGATAAAGAAATATTTCGCTACATTTGACGAAATTCATCCCCAAAAAATTACGAAATGTTCGCTCGGGGTATATTCTTGGAAGTGATTTCATCAAAAACAAAGAAAGTTCGTTAATTTTGAGAGTGCATTTCTGAAAGTGTTGATCACTATGAACACCATAACGTAAATATATATGAAAATAGAGGAAATCAGTAACAATACAGGATTTTTTTTTAAGGAACCACGAATGTTTCAAATTCAGAAAGGAAAAAAAGAACTTTCGGAAGAACTTAATTTTTATTCAAACATAAGAGAAAATATTTTTAAAAGAATGCACCTTGTTAATACTTTTTAATTTTTTGAAGTTATGCGCTCAGAAATACTATGCATTGATCATTCCATCTTCAAAATATTTGAGTATTTTATGCGAGATTGATGTAATCTTTTTAAAAAAATCATGTTATTTTAATGAACTAAAATTTTTAATGAAAAAAAAAAAAGCCAATTCTTGTATTGCTTTAGTATTTTTTTTAAAGGCAAGATGTTTAAAAGTTTGAAGTATATGAGCGGATATTTTCAAACTTTTTCTAAAAAACAAAATTCGTAAGAGTTTTAAGTTTACATTTTTGCTATCATTTTGTCTTATATATATATAATTTTCCGGTGAGCTAGTTTACGCTCCTTTTTTAATTGCTCTATTTTTCTGTTTCTCATTTTCCCATATTTTAATCACCCACATTTTTACATTATAGGCTTATACCTATACGCTTATACTTATATATGCAAGATGGAAAATTATTGAAATTTTGCAAAATAAACAAGCGCTTTTATAGCAGCTTAATATTAATAGCAAATAATATATGAAAGTTTAATAAATTAGTCCTTTAAGTGGCGCAAAATGTGTAGATTAGAAAAAACAACAAATGAACAAATTGAAATTTTAAGAAACTTTGAGAAACATTTGAAAATTTACGAAACAATATAAACATATAAAAAGAACAAACGAAAAAGATAAGGCAGCACATTACCCATGTTTGTTCTTTTTATATGTTTATATTGTTTCGCAAATTTTCAAATGTTTCTTAAAATTTCAATTTGTGCATTTGTTGTTCTACACAATCTACGCATTTTGCGACACTTAAAGGACTAATTCATTGAACTTCCATAGATAATTTGCTATTGATATTAAGCTGCTATAAAAGCGCTTGTTAATTTGCAAAATTTAAATAATTTTCCATCTTGCATGTATACATATAAGTCAAAGCGTATAGGTATAAGCCTATAACGTATAAGCGGGGATAATAAGAACCGAAAAAATGGAGAACGGAGAATTACGAAACGAAAAAATGCCTAACGGAAAAATGACGAACGCTCTGTTCGTCATTTTTCCGTAAAATCACGGAAATATAATTAACGAAACGGAAACACTCCGGCAACTCAGCTGCCGTATGTTTTTTCATTATTTTCAGGAAATTTTTTTAACAGTGTGGAGGGAACGTGGCACAAGAAAAGTTCCAGAATTTGTGCGCGAAACTGTCAGATTTGGTGGTGGAGGTGTGATTTTTTTCGCCGGCATTCCATTGATGGTTGAACCGACCTCCATATCTTCCGAAATGAAACTCTAACTAGTCATCGATATAGGAATGAGATCCTCAGACCTATCGTCGCCCCTTACGCCGCAGCAATTGGAGATGACTTCATTTTAATGGATAACAATTGCAGGCCACATCGTGCTAACTTGGTGAATGATTTTCTTTTTGAAGAAGAAATTGTACGTATGGAATGGCCAGCGTGTTCTCCGGATATGAACCCAATAGAGCATATTCGGGACATCCTCGGAAAACGAGTGGCTGAAAGCCTATCACCTCCGGAAACTCTCCAGGCACTCGAAAGAGCTCTTCAGGAAGAGTGGGACAGAATACCCCAGCCCCTCATTAATACCCTCACTGAGTCCATGCTTCAGAGGTGTTTAACACTGCTAGCTGTCCGGGGAAACCATACCCCCTACTAAAAGTGGTTTTCTTCAAAGGAAACCCTTTTTTAATTTCTTTTCTCATTTTCAGAAAATGCGTTTTTTTCCCCCTTGTATACCCAAAAGCTGAATAAAAAGCATTTTTTTCTACCAAACTAATGCAATTTTTTTCTCTTATAGCTTACTACGTGTAGTCGATAATATATCAATCAACCAAAATGGCCTTTAGGTGCAAAATCAACCCAAAATCTCAATATCCTTTAATTCTTTTGAGCAGTGCATAATAAAGGCTTTGTAAGCAATGTTAAACGAAATTTCAAAGCGAAAACTCAAGACAAATGTAAATAAACAAAAGACGGGGAGTTAAGGTTCTGTAGACTATGTTTTTTCTTCCGTCGCACAGTGGTTCGAGGGCGGCAAAAATAGGCATTTCAAAGTTTGAACATAGAAATTTTTTAATGCCGTGATTACTTAGCCCTTGAGTTGTAGTAACATACCCCTTAAGATTTATTTGGAAAAAAATTTGCCTATTACCGAAAAAAGGCCAAGAATGTTGAAAATTTAAGTTTTTCATTAATTTTGGATTTGACTCTATATTGCAGTTTTAATTCATGCTTTCAGCAATCTACGAACTTGAATGTATAAAAATCCATTTCAAATTGGTCTTTCACACGTATAGGATGCATATTACACCAAAAATAATAATTAAAATTAATACAAATTTAAAATTATCTGAAGTGAAAAAAAAAAGTAATTGCGAAAAAATAGTATGAAATATATTGAGGCATATACTTTTATCGGCGGCTTCCGGTGAGCTTAAAGCTATATGGGTAAATAGTGTGAACCTTCCTGTAACTAAACAAACACAATTTAGCTGCGACCACCTGCGACTGTGGGCGTGGCAGATGTTTTCATTTGAATCTCACTATTTACAAATACCCGTATAAAACAACTAAAAGAACTAAAAAATAACATGTCGTGGTATATCGGGGACAACTGATTTTTATCAAAGAGATTGGCCATCAAATTTGACATATTCCAAAAGAAATCTGCACCTCAAAGCCAGATTAACGTAAGTCACTTTTTCACTACTTCTCAAGGAGAACGAGCTACACTCAAGGGATTTTTTCCGCTTTTTCCCCGTTTCAAACCACTGTGCGTCGTTTAAAACTGCTTGAATCAACTTCAGTATAGAGATCCGTAAAATATTGCTATGAGAAAATACACAGAAAAAAAGAGGTTCATGTTTTGTTTTGTTTTTGTTGCCGTTGTTTTTTTAAATGGAATTTTTAATTGACATCATGGACCTTATAATCATTCAGTTTTTAACTTTCTTTATGTGAGAAAGAAATTCTAAACCTCTCAGAACTGTTTCTAAGTGAGAAAAATTCGTTCAACGCAACTAGCAATTCATCCGCAATTTCTACTTTATAGACCAGTTCGGCCAAAAAATATTCGTGTGCTATTCTATTTCCAATAGTCGGAGGCGGTTGGATGAAAGGTTGAAGTTGCGGTGATTGAGAGTTGCGTTGAACGAATTTTCCTGAGTGGGATATCCCCTGAAGTTAAATAACTTATTATTGACTTATTTGACTTATTCAGAAACTAATTTTTCTCTGTTTCGAGTTCATGCGAAAATTTTAAAACAAAATATAAAAATATATTGTACTCACATGATTATCTCACAAATACTTAATCAGATATCTACTGGGGATTTAAAATGCAAACGAAGAGCAAAATAGCAGATCTCACCTATTTCTAAGAAAAAGGCTTCATTAAAATATTTGACTTGATAATACTATGTACAGGGTGGTTATAAATTAACGTGAGATGTTTGGAGGCCTCTAGCGCGCGAAGTACTGGGCGAAACCTTGTCCAACTTCATGGGCACACAAATTAGACCATGGGATTTTGATTTCTGAAATAATAAAAAAAAAATAGTTTAAAAAATGGTCACAGGGGAAATTTTGGAGCTGCAAAAGTGTATTACTCTGATTATCGAAGAATTAAATACTACTGAAAAATTATGCATCCATTTATTTGCAAAAATGGCTTTTTTATCATAAATGTGGTTCAATATGATCACCATTGTGAAGTTGCAAGAACTGCATACGATGCACAACATTTTCCTCGACAGCTCGTAACGTATCAGAATTGGTTTCGCTGACTTTTAAAGTTATGATATCTTTTAAACTTGTGATATCAGAAACATTTCTTCGATACACAACACTTTTCAGTGCACAGCATTGGCATTTTCATTTCACTGGTGGTAATACAGCTTCACTAACAAAGCACGGTCCCGCAAGGTAAGAGCCATCTAATGGCAACTATCTGGGCTCAAAATGATGAGAATTCTCTCAGTCCGTCATTTTATACTGATGATGGCTAAATGCAACGCGTTTACGCAAATAATTGCACTCTATTTGGTTAACTGCACCGCTTTTTTTTTTTTTTTTTTTTTTTTGTAGTGACTTTTTTTTTCAATAGGAAACTTTAAGGCGATCATTAAACCTCATTTGCAAATAACAATAACTTTTTCTTTGCGAAATTGATCTTTACAGCATTTTTTCAAATTTAATTTGCGATATTAACAGTAATACACTTTTACAGCGCCAAATTTTCCCCTGGTGGCGATTTTTAAAACTTTTTTTTTTTTTTTTCAGAAATCAAAATCCTATGGTCTAATATGTGCCACCATGAAATTTGCCAATGTTTCGCCCAGTGCTTCGCGCCCTAGAGGGCTCCAAACATCTCACGTTAATTTATAACCACCCAGTATATCATATAGTATGAATTGTCATAGCTTCTATTTCTCAGTAATTGTAAAAACATATTTTTTGTCCCATTACAAATAATTCTCACTGGGACAACCGTTTCATTTATATATAGTTGGGAAAAACACTTTATTTCTGAAAACCAATCTACTGCAACTATGCATTTTTGTTGAATTTATCTCCTACAGAGAGTTTCAAGTAACATTCTGATTGAAATTTCATAAAAAAATTGCTTCTTTTCGTTGAGGTAGAGGGTTTAAGACTCACAGAGAGATGCATTTTAACTCATTTCCAATTAAAGCAATACTGGGAGGGGATTCGCAGATAAAACGATCCTCTGAAGCGATCATGCCACTGAAGAAAAATTTTAAAAAATTATCCATATCAAGTTCCAGCAAGACTTTACTCTCATTTTCTTATACATTGAGAATTAACCAGCCGGTCAAAAATTTGGTATCTGATTTCCACTTGAAAAATGAACAGTTGAAAATTTCTATATTCAATCATGATATTAATTATTTGATATTTTTTTCCCGAATCAATATACCTTTCTCCACTTCACCCCGCCTCTTAACGTTACGCGTTACACTATCGAAGCAATATACTGCAGCACATTTGTAAAATATTAACAATACACTGCAAAAAATTAACTGTTGTTTTTACAGTATAATACTGGCAGCCGAGGTTCCAATTTAAAACTAAAATGCACCGCAATAAACTGTAAAAGTAGCAATTTTAGTTTCTTACTGTAAAGTTAGAAATTTTACAGTTTATTGCCGTAAAATTTAGCTGTATTTCCTGTAAAAACAACAGTATAATACCGGCAGCAGATATTCCAGTTTAAAACTAAAATGCGCGGTAATAAACTGTTAAATTAGCAATTTTACAGTTCAATGCTGTAAAATTAGCTTTTTCAGTTTAGTACTGTAAAAGTAGCAATTTTACAGTTTAACACAGTAAAAATAGCAATTTTTACAGTTTATTACTATAAAATTCGCTGTATTATACTGTAAAAACAACATTCATTTTTTAGTGTACTAAAAAGGAAAATCTGACGTATTTAATCCTTCATACTCTGACGGTACTTATACGCACCGCTTACATAAATTTCGTATTACGAATCCAATATGGCTGGAATCCCGCTAGTCCTTGAAAGTACTATTCTTTGTACTTTACTGAGAAGCCGACAGTTGGTGTCAGCGATAGGAAACAGCGTTCTTAGTGGCTAGTTCCGGTTCTATTACCTAAATCCTAATGTTTGTCAAAATTTTTATACTTTGTACATATATTATTCGACAAATTTTCAACTAAGAAAAACAACATATTGATATCTTCCGGTCAAGCATAAGGCCTAAAGTTTGACAAAAAATGAAAAAACTTCATTTTTGCAATTTTTTTTAAATTTTAGAATTGGACGTTTTCGTAATGTAATAGCGCGGAAAAGTTGCTAATTGTGAAGATGAAAAGAAGGAAAAAACAATTATGTAATATATATATATATATATATATATATATATATATATATATATATATATATATATAATATATATATATATATATATATATATATATATATATATATATAATATATATACTATATATATGAAGCTTCCCTTTGAATTCCGGAGGTCGTGGATTCAATTCCTGCCAGAGCGCTGGGCGTTATTTCTTCTGCTGTAAATGTTTCTTGTGTTGTCTCATATGTTAATAAAGAAATCCAAGAAGGCAATGGCACCCCATATCTTCATAATCATTATTGATTGTGACACGATAAGAACAACGCCTGTTTTTAAAATTCCAATAATTGTCTGTAATATCTCTCCCTGTCTCTTTATGTTTAATTCGACCCGATTGTGCTCTCCTTGGAGACGAAAGGAAAAGATTTTTCCTGTTTACTTTCAGACAAAATATAGGCTTTCACTTTTAAAATTAGATTTCAATTGCTATAAAAAATGTATACAAAGACCTTTTCGCTCCCAAAATCGGAACTGTCGATGGAAATTTCCCTTAAAATAAAATTAATAATTTTTTTTCAAGAAATGCACAGTTGAATATTCTTAGTGAGTGTTCTACCAAATTTCATGATTCTAATGATGCAGGGCAAAATGTGTCCCAAAATATCCAAATATGCAAAAAAATTAATGAAACTAAATCCTATTTTCAAAAATGGGCTAAAAATATATCAGAAGAATGAGAAAAGGAAACGTAAGAAAAAAGTGTTTCATTCAGGGGAAGATCAAAGAAGTCAAAAAAAAAAACTGCTCCTTCCTCTTCAAAAACGCTAATAAATATACAAATGAGAAATAAAATTCCAAAATGGCAACGAACACACATATACTATTGCAAACCTAAGTTTTTGTTAATCCTTAAACTCTAATTACAGATATTACAATAGACTCAGAAAATTAGAACGAAGCTTTTTTAAATGAACTGGGAATTTAGAATAAAGAAATAGCAAAATCAATTTTTAAAAAAATAATTTTTTCCTCTTTTGTTTATATCTTCAGCACTATATGATTCGAATGATAGGAGCTTCATTTTACCCTCCTCTTAAATTTAGTACCTCACCAAAAAGGACAGAAAAGCGTTGACTGTTGACGCATTAATATAACAGTTACTAAGCTTTTTTTTTTATATTTTTCAGCTAAAATTAGCAAAAACACCAGTTTAAATATGAATGTTACCAGTCTTACTTACATCACAAAGCACGAGCAGTACAAACGTTCGTACGACGATTTAGTCAGCAAGATATGTTTTTTTTTTAATATATAAGTGTATTCTTGGCATTGTTTGAATATCGTTGAACCACATTTTTACTATTATTATAGCTCCCTTTCTAATCACATAGCAAAGTGCTTCTCTCCTGTAACCGAATACCTATCTTAAGTACTGCTGTGTTTATAAGCGAGAACGAGAACTACAAAAATAAACTTTGACTTACATTCATAGTTTCATTATTCCCCTCTAGAGTGGACTTGAAAAATCTCGCGAGAGCAATTTAGAACAACAATGCTAAGAACCTCTTAGTAACGGCACTTAATTTCTCGGCGATTGAACGAGGCTATCTAGTAGCTTATATCATTTCTCTTTTTCAAGCAGTTTTCCGAATTGAAAAGCATGGCAATCTTTGCGCAATCAAAGAAAGGTTAAATTAACTCTCTTAATCGGTTAGTTAGTAGATAACAAAAGCCATTAATAATCAAACCAGTAGCGATTTTGCCTCCTTTTAAACAACGTCTGCCTCATTTCTTTCATAATACTTAGCATTTATTTTTGCACCTGATGCCAAGGAAAGAATGAACACTTTAAGAAATGATAAAGCTTGCTTTTTAATTGACTTGTTGATTAGCTTTTATGTAAACATAAAGGGGTCTTATAAAAATAAAACGATAATTGACAAAAATGTATCATGTTATAAAAATTGAATGAACGATATTGTTAGAGTTCACTTGTTGAGATTTCAAAAGTGAATTACATATACCAAAAGGCATATTTTCAAAGCGGCACTACAATTTTTTTTCTACTCTTTATTGCGATAGACTTTTTGTTGTAACGACAATTGAGTAAGGGTAGTCCTTTTTTTTAAAAAAATACACAGTGTTACAAAAATAACTATCCATTTCCCTAAAAACACCAATGTATTGATTTTTTTCACAAGTGTTTGAAGAAATGCTCTCATTAGAAGAAAAAGTAGTCAACATTTATTTTTAACTGGGTGATAAAGCATGCCAACAAATGCGTCACCTGTACCATTGAATGTTAGGAAAACGGACTCCAACGTAACGAATCCACCTGACCTAACGTCCCTTGACTTTTTCGCTTCGGGGTTACATCATATCCCTTTAAAGTAGGGTTTTGAGATGGGGAATTTGCGTGTCAGTCGGTCTGTCTGTCGGTCGGTCTGTCTGTGCCCCTTATGTGTCTGTCTCGTGATTTCAACCTTGTACAAGGTTAAATTCACGAACTGCACCATATGCGTGCAAGGATAGTTCAAGCAGGCAGCAGCATCAGAGCTGATCAACTAAAAAATAGGTTCCGTTGTTCCGTTTCATGGCAGAACGTTAGTCTCTGTGCCTTTAACATGTTAAGCTCTAATAAATACCTATGTCTTCTATGCATGTTTTTGTTTCTTTCATTGAACATGATAATCAGGAAAATGGATTGTTGTTTTTTATACATCCTGTGAGTTATTAATTTCTGTACAGATCAGTTGCTTAAGTCATTTTGGAAACGGTAGTATAAGAACATCACAAGAAATAGAAAAAAAATCATTAGCTATAAAATTTAGTCAGGTTCAAAAGAAAGTATTAGTAATACTTTGAATTACAAAATACACCTTTATTTTGACAAATTGTAAATCTTAAGAGAGTTAACTTTTTTAGACTGGCTTTCTGTAAGTGATGTCATTCGCAATATCGCTGCATCTCTACTGAAATCATCAGTTCAGTTACCTTTATTTCCTCGCAAATTGATAGATTCTTTAGTTGTATGTTTGGAAACACTGACTACTGTGGACTTCGAGAAGGAACATTAATTTTTATCAGTTTTCTTAGTTGCATTTAACACATTCTTGGAGTAAATATAAATTATCTTAACATGTGAAAACACATTATCATTTTAAAATGAATATTTCCTTGGTTGATGTTGCTAATTGCTGCGGGATAACTAAATTTCATTAAATATACAGGGTGGTTATAAATTAACAGGAGGTGTTTGGAGCCCTATAGCTCGCGAACTACTGGGCGAAATATTGCCCAATTTCATGAGCGTGCATATTAGACCATGGGATTTTGATTTCTGGAATAAAAAAAATTAGTTTGAAAAATCACCACCAGGGGGAAATTTGGCGCTGTAAAAGTGTATTACACTGAATATCGCGAATTAAACTTGAAAAGATGCTGCATAAATCAATTTCGCCAAGCAAAAATGATTGTTCTTTGCAAATGAGGTTTAATATGATCGCCGTAGAATTTTCTATTTAAAAAAAATCCCCACGAACAAAATAGCGGTCCATTTAAAAAAATGGAATGCAATAATGTGCATAAACACGTTGCGTTTAGCGATCATCTGTATAAAATGACGGACTGGGAGCATTCTCATCAAGAAATCCATTCTGATATGTTACGAGCTGCCGTAGAAAATGTTGTGCATCGTATGCAGTTCTTACAACTTTACAATGGCGATCATATCGAATCACATTTGTGACAAAAAAAGTCATTTTTGCAAATAAAATGGCTGCATTTTTTGTCAGTAGCAATTAATTCTTCGATAATCAGAATAATACACTTTTACAGCGCCAAATTTCCCCCTGGTGGTGATTTTTCAAACTAATTTTTTTTATTCATGAAATCAAAATCCCATGGTCTAATATGCACGCTCACGAAATTGGGCAATATTTCGCCCAGTAGTTCGCGAGCTATAGGGCTCCAAACACCTCCTGTTAATTTATAACCACCCTGTATAAAAGCAGATTCCACTATTTACACATTAAGCATTTAGTTTTCGAAACTAAAGTTAAGTTTAATATTAGGAGAATATCCAGGCCCGTCATTTTGGATGGTCAAGGGGGGTCAACTGCCCCCCCCCCCCCCGACTTTGAGAAATCAATGTATTTACATATAAGTGGGCGTGGTTTTTTACGTTTTCCGATGAAACTGCATTGCTTTCGGACATTTGCCCTCCCTCCTGGAAAAACTTTAAATGACGGCCCTGAGAATATCGATGCAAATATGCTAGGTTTGTTGCACGATGTGTAATAAGTGAATTTCAACACAACGATTTTGTCTGTTTGTAGGCAACATGTGGCATTAATCCTACTTCTACTGATGCAGATTAGAAATAACCAAATTAAGAATAAAAATTTTATTTTTACGATATCTGTTGAAATACAGTGTAAGTCAGAAGGCCCCAAAGCTCGTGACGCAGGGAGAAATGAGAGTTACTGCGAGATGTCCGTGGTATCAAATACGAAAGTTTGGGGCAAAAGTCATGGCAACTACTTTTTTTTTCTTACAGTTTCCAGTCCGGTTGGAAAATGGGACATGTAAGACTAAAGGACAAGGTGTTAGCTACATGTTTAGACAATGAAAAGCACTGAAATATCGTGGCACACTAATTTATTACTGTAGTATACAGGGCCATATGGTCTTCACCATGGCGAAAGAATAAAGTGACGCACCATGTCTGAATGACAAGATTCATACATGAAATAAGGTCAGTCAGACATAGTGCGGCAAAGCTGTGGCAATTGGTAGTCAGATCCTCCCACATCGTTGGCAGGTTGTGGTGACAATAGCAGGTGAATTTTTTGAGGGTCTTAAGTAGGGATGCACCGATAAGCAAATTGGCCGATTACCGATTAATCGGCTAATGATAATCGGCCGATTAATCGGTAGAGCCGATTAGTTATTAGGATGCTTATTTTTTAATATTACAAAGCTCACCCTCACTGTTTTTCCCCTTTCTTTTGCAATTCCGATTTCAGAAATAGCTACTTATTTATTAATGAGAGAAGAGTTTTTTTCTCCATTTTTAAAATTTTCTCAAAATACATAATTTCAAAAGTTTATCAAATTTCTTTGAACCAATCATAATGTTTTTGTGAATAAAATAGCAATAAGAGCCTAGATATGAAAATTATTTAAAAAAATTAGGGGGAAGCTGTGGTGAGCACTTTAATTTAGGGGTATTCTTAATTCAAATTAATTTTTCAATTATAAGTTGCTATTTATTTCAAGTATTTTATTCTTGGAAAATTAGAGCTTATTATTTTTATTATTTTATTATTATTATTGCTATTTTGTATTTCATTCTTTGAATTATTATTTTTTTTTCTCACTACACTACACTTTCGTACTACATGTTATACCTGTGCTTGCAGAAAATTATTTGTTTCTTGTTTAGAAATTTATCCATTGTAGTTTCTTTTTTTTAACATCTGACTGATCATAAATGAAAAGAAATATTTACGTTTTCGTATTCCAATTGAAAAGTTCAGGAATTTAACAGAGGTTTTTTTTTTTAAATATTCCAATCAGTTTTACGCATTGTATGGCATATTTGTTTTGTTTTTACTCTGCTCACTTTCATACTGCATGTTATTCCAGAAAATTACATTTATTTACTGTTAATACAACTGTTTATCAAAGACTCTTGGTGAAGGTATACTTTAAAAAGTAATATTTAAAAAATATTTTTTGCCGATTAATCGGCACGATTTTGCCGATTATTAATAACCGGTAAGGTGGCCGATAATAGCCGATTAATCGGTATTGCCGATTAATCGGTGCATCCCTAGTCTTAAGGCACAGGTTTGTCATTTCGCACGTATGTATACGTCCCTAGCTGACCCGGCGAACTTTGTTCCGCCTTAAAGGCAATAAATAAGAAAATTATTGAATTTATTAAGTTTTTTATTATTAGAAAATACTAAAAAAAAATTAAGTACCTACATTAATCATTCATTATTGTTTCTGTATTTTAGTACATAGGTTGCTCTTCACTAAAGTACCTTGTGATGCACAACATTTTTTGTTTTATTATCAGGCGCAAAAAGAAACAACGCAGAAGGTATTCCGACCCGTAAACATGCCACATATAATTGACCATGGGAAAAACAGTGATGTTCTAGATTCAAACTACAAACTTTTAAGGATTGGCAGTGTGATTTGTTAAGGTCATGACAAATGCAGACGGATCGGAAATTGAAGTCTTTTAAACTCAAACGGCATATTGGTTGGGATCATCGGGATCCTAGGAATGAGCAATCGTTTCTGACAGCTTATCACATATAAATTTCAAGGGAAGTAACGCGTTGTTCATAATTTATTTCACGAAAAAGTCAAATAACACTCAACGCACCGCTAACTTACAACCTGTTTACTGCGTTCCGGAACCTGACAGAACGTGTGCTTTATGTCGCTCAGCCATGGAGGTGTCAAAAAAGGCTTAGTAAAAAGGCTGAGTCAATAAGATAGTTTTTCTATTTATGTAACTGACACACATAAATTATAGCCTATGTCCGTCTCCTGGCTCTAAGCTACCTACCCACCAATTTTTAGCCATATCGGTACAGCCGTTCTTGAGTTATAAATAGTGTAACTTTCACGACTTTCTTTTATGTATAAAGATTTCACAAAAAAGTCAAATGACACTCAACGAACCGCTAACTTACAACCTGTTTACTGCGCACCGGAAGCTGCCAGAACGTGTGCTTTATGTCGCTCAGCCATGGAAGTGTCAAAAAAGGCTTCATAAAAAGGCGAAGTCAATAAGTCATTTTTTCTATTTATGTAACTGACGCACATAAATTATAGCCTATGTCCGTCTCCTGGCTCTAAGCTACCTACCCACCAATTTTCAGCCATATCGGTACAGCCGTTCTTGAGTTATAAATAGTGTAACTAACACTACTTCCTTTTATATATATAGAAGATAGAATAGTAGTGAGAAGAACAACCTCATTAACTGCAGTGCAGGAGCTATCCCACCAAGCGCTTTCTACCTCTCAGCCTCAGAGGCGTAAAAACTCTTAAGTGACAGTCGTTTCTGTCAGCTTATCACATATAATTTTAAAGGAAATAACGCGTTTGTTTATAATTTGCTTCCCAAAAAAGTCAAATGTCACTCAATGCACCGCTAACTTTACAACCTGTTTGCTGCGCACCGGAAGCTGCCAGAACGTGTGCTTTATGTCGCTCAGCCATGGAGGTGTCAAAAAAGGCTTAGTAAAAAGGCTTAGTCAATAAGACAGTTTTTCTATTTATGTAACTGACACACATAAATTATAGCCTATGTCCGTCTCCTGGCTCTAAGCTACCTACCCACCAATTTTTAGCCATATCGGTACAGCCGTTCTTGAGTTATAAGTAGTGTAACTAACACGACTTTCTTTTATATATATAGATTTCACAAAAAAGTCAAATAACACTCAACGCACCGCTAACTTACAACCCGTTTACTGCGCACCGGAAGCTGCCAGAAAAGGTGCTTTATGCCGCTCAGCCATGGAGGTGTCAAAAAAGGCTTAGTCAATACGACAGTTTTTCTATTTATGTAACTGACACACATAAATTATAGCCTATGTCCGTCTCCTGGCTCTAAGCTACCTACCCACCAATTTTTAGCCAAATCGGTACAGCCGTTCTTGAGTTATAAATAGTGTAACTTTCGCGACTTTCTTTTATATATACAGGGTGTCCACTCCAATCGTGGACCAATAGCTAATTTCTAAACCGTTAGAGATAAGCATATAGTTTATTTGGGAAAAAATCTCTAAATTATGAAAGGATTTTTGTGTCTATTCAATGTTTTTGAAAAAATCAAATTTTGAAAGAGTTACGAAATTTAAATTTTTATACAGCCCCCCAGTCCTATCAATCATATTTAGTAAAACATTCTTGACACTGTAACGTTTAAAACTAAAAAAAAATCACTCTTCTACCACAAAAATTGACCGAGTTATGACGTTTTGAAAAATCAAGATTTTGAAGGATTTCGCATACGGTCCCTTAAGCGATCTCTCGATGACGTCATGAAATAATGCAAAATCTTGATTTTTCAAAACGTCATAACTCGGTCAATTTTTGTGGTAGAAGAGTGATTTTTTTTTAATTTTAAACGTTGCAGTGTCAAGAATGTTTTACTAAACATGATTGATAGGACTGGGGAGCTGTATAAAAATTTAAATTTCGTAACTCTTTCAAAATTTGATTTTTTGAAAAACATTGAATAGACCCAAAATTCCTTTCATAATTTGGAGATTTTTTCCGAAATAAACTATATGCTTATCTCTAACGGTTTAGAAATTAGCTATTGGTCCACGATTGGAGTGGACACCCTGTATATAGATTTCACAAAAAAGTCAAATAACACTCAACGCACTGCTAACTTACAACCTGTTTACTGCGCACCGGAAGCTGCCAGAACGTGTGCTTTATGTCGCTCAGCCATGGAAGTGTCAAAAAAGGCTTCATAAAAAGGCGAAGTCAATAAGACATTTTTTCTATTTATGTAACTGACGCACATACATTATAGCCTATGTCCGTCTCCTGGCTCTAAGCTACCTACGCACCAATTTTTAGCCATATCGGTACAGCCGTTCTTGAGTTATAAATAGTGTAACTAACACGACTTCTTTTTATATACAGGGTGTCCACTCTAATCGTGGACCAATAGCTAATTTCTAAACCGTTAGAGATAAGCATATAGTTTATTTAGGAAAAAATCTCAAAATTATGAAAGGAATTTTGGGTCTATTCAATGTTTTTCAAAAAATCAAATTTTGAAAGAGTTACGAAATTTAAATTTTTATACAGCCCCCCAGTCCTATCAATCATATTTAGTAAAACATTCTTGACACTGTAACGTTTAAAACTAAAAAAAAATCACTCTTCTACCACAAAAATTGACCGAGTTATGACGTTTTGAAAAATCAAGATTTTGCATTGTTTCATGACGTCATCGAGAGATGGCTTAAGGGACCGTATGCGAAATCCTTCAAAATCTTGATTTTTCAAAACGTCATAACTCGGTCAATTTTTGTGGTAGAAGAGTGATTTTTTTTTTAGTTTTAAACGTTGCAGTGTCAAGAATGTTTTACTAAATATGATTGATAGGACTGGGGGGCTGTATAAAAATTTAAATTTCGTAACTCTTTCAAAATTTGATTTTTTGAAAAACATTGAATAGACCCAAAATTGCTTTCATAATTTGGAGATTTTTTCCTAAATCAACTATATGCTTATCTCTAACGGTTCAGAAATTAGCTATTGGTCCACGATTGGAGTGGACACCCTGTATATAGATTCTTTCGCACGGTGAAGGTCATATGGCTATGCATACTACAGTAATAAATTAGCGTGTTAAGGCATTTCAGTGCTATTCACTGTCCACAAATGTAGTTAACACATTTGCAAGAGAAAAAAAAGTTGTAATTACTTTTGGCCCGACCCTTATATATGTTACAGCCAAAGCCCGAAGTCTGGCCACTTCGCGAATTGGCCGGCCACTTCGCGCATTGGCCGGGGCGTGTGGCCAATGTCCGATGTAATGGAAATGAATTGCGTATATGCGACTTTGGCCAGCCACTTCGCGAAGTTGCCGGAACTCTCTGGCCAATGTGCGATGTGCTTGCTGTTGGATGCAATTGCACTTCCAAGTGCTCAACAAATCGCTGCAGATGTAAAAATAAAACTTGAGCAATATTCGAAATGCCATGACAATTCGTCTTTTTGTGTCAAATATTGACACTCATAATGTTCTGTAATAAACTAATTCAGTAGATAATGTGATTATATTTTTGTTTGTTAGTTTGTTTTCTCCAAGGGAGAGGAAATTTTCATAAGAGACCATGAGTTTTCTAGTATTGTGAGATCTTTACGCTGTTACCCACCTTGGACTTTTTTCCGATGGACGATCCTAGGTGCCTGAGAGTGCGGATTCGTCCCAAAAACTACTATGTGGCAGTAGCAGATTGTAGGGGGGAGGGGGGCCCTTCTAAAGGGATAAAAATAATTTTACTATGTGTTTAATGTTCAATTACTTTTTAATTTCTCCATAACATTCGCAAAAAATTTTGAACTATGTCTAAAAAAAGTTTATGCACAGCATATTTGAGTAACATCACCTTGGTTTGCTATGGGAATAATATAGCAATCAGGGGTTAGACAGAGTAAAAGAATACATAAAACTGAGGGTTTGCGAAATCAATGGTACATAATATATATCACGATTCATTCATTAATTCATCTATGATGGAAAAAAGTGACGATTTCGTTTTGATAATTTTTTGTTTTAAATCACATTGACAGTTGTTTCTAAATAATACCGTGCATCATTTACTAATATTAGGTTAAATAATATCGAATCATTTGACACAATTTTTAATACAATGTTTTCCAACCTTTTTGAGCTCATCACCCCCTTCAAGACGCTGACTGACACCTATCGCCTCCCCCCCCCCTTCCTCTAAAAAACAATAAGTTGACCCAATTGAACATCGATATCATTAAAAATATAAGCACCTAACTTTTATTTGAAGTGAAATGTACTCAATAAAGCAATTATAACCAATGATTTCTAAACTTAAAAAACCTTTATTCTTTTTTCCTTTCACAAAGTAAACTAATATATAACTGAAGCACTTGAAGGGAAACATTTAAAATTTGCGACGTACTTTTCAAAAGACAGAAGTACCTTTTTCAAGAAATATTATTTTCTTTTCTACACTAGACTCTGTGCGAACTAAAATCGTTGAAACTAAAAATTTGTTTCAAAACAAATTGACAGTTTGAAAATTTATAAAATTAGCAATAAATGACAAAATACTTCCCAAGGTTCATCTTAGGTGCAAGGAGGAAGCTCTTGAACTTTAATTTTAAGTTCAATTAGTTTTATTCGAATTCAAAAAGCGTAAAAAATATATTAAAGGTTTTTAATTAATTTCTTCGTTAATTAATGTCATCAGAAGACGCCACCTAGCTCAAGACACTCCGATCAACTCTGAACAACCGGTTTCGTACATGTTCACAATTTCGGTTTTCAATAGTTTTATTTCTACTGTTTTTTCTCTTCTAAATAACCATCGTCCTTTAAGAACTTACCGCCCCTTTGAGGAGTCTAATCGCCCAAATGCTGGGAAACACTTGTTTAATAGTTGATCGACTTAAAATGTTAAAAAAAGAAAATGCCATAGATTCGAAGTAAATTAGTACACGTATGTGATCCTTCTGCACTTTAAAGTAGATTAATTGACTTTATGTTTTTTTCTCCCCCAACCCAGTTTTTTTTTTATTTAGAGGAACTTTGTGAGAATTTTTTTTATAATAAAAATGTAGGGGAGAAGCACTTTTTACTTTTCTGGGTCCCCCACAAAAATTATTTCTGTATCCGCCCCTGCTCTGTGGCAGATAAAATGTGATTATCATTAGCATTATGGTAAACAAGCACAAAATGTGACTCGTGAAAAAAGTCATGACACACAACATGCGTCACTACCTTTTTTTTCTAACTTTGGCCGATCGCCTCTAGCCAGTTCGCGAACTGGCTGGCCAAAGCCCGAAATCAAGGAAAGATCGGACTTTGGCCGGTCATTTTGAGGCGATATTGGCCATTTCGCGAAGTGGCCGGCTTCGGGCTTTGGCCGTAACATATATACACTGCAAAAAAAGCTGTTGTTTTTCCAGTATAATACTCTCAGCAAAGGTTCCAGTTTAAAAGAGTAAAAGCACAATAATAAACTATAAAATATATAGATATTTTTCAGTTTATTACAGTAAAACTAGAAAATTATGCTGTTTATTACTGTAAAACTAGCAAATTTACAGTTTATTACAGTAAAATTTGCAATTTTACTTTAAAACTAACTGTATTATACTGCAAAAACAACAGTATAATACTGGTAGCAGAGATTCCAGTTTAAAACTGTAAAATGCACCGTAATAAACTGTGAAGCTAGCAATTTTACAGTTTATTGCTTTAAAATTAGCTGTATTATACTGTAAAAACAACATCTATGTTTTACAATTTATGTAATGGAAAAACACTAAATTGCAGGAAGAAAATTAAAATAGTTCGAAGGAAGTCTCAATTCGGAAAAGTTCGAAGCGTTTATGAACCTTTTAAAAGCCCTTCATGCTATTTAATTAGACATCGGTACTGACAATTTAATTTTTTTTTTTTTTTGCTAATAAAACTATCGTAAAGAATTCAAAGATTTACAAAAATTACATTAGTAGTTTGAATAATGAAATCTTTAAAGAAAAACATATTTATGTAATTTCATCAGCATCTAATCTATAAAAAAACTAATTTCGTTGATATCCTAAAAAATCTTCTTTTGTTAAATCTCAAAAGATTTAAAATGACGCTAAAAGTCAAAGCAAACTCAAATTAATTGCACCGTCAATCATTCTGCATATTTGATTCATCATAATAGTGTCTTCAATTTTAACGAGTTTTAAAAGTGTAAAATATTAATTATGGTAACTCCATTAATGTTTACTGCACAATTTATTCTTTTTATTGATATCTTCGTCGCACCAAACTTTGAAAAGCATTTGTCATTTGAATATTTAGACAATACTCTTTGAAATTTAAATGTTCTTCTGGATTGTGTTTATAAGTCAAACATTAAAGTGTAGTCAGTTATTTAAATATTTACCGTTTGAATGTGCAGGGGTGTTCTTTCTGCATTCATTTCGCGCCGCTCGATTTATTAACGGAATAATTTTTCCACTGTTTGTTTTTAAAAAGAAATATAGTTTGAAACTTCTAACGATTATTCAAAAGGAAACAGAGCCAAAACATTTAAAATTTGTTCTTTTTTAATCATTTAGTTTTCAAGTTATCAAGCTATTTTCTAGTGTTTTAATCCTTTCTAAGGCGGCGGTAAATATCTTACCACCACGATAGAATTTAAAACGAACAAGAAGCTCTTAAAAGTATCATGTACAAATGCTCCATGTTTCATGTTGTTCCATCAGAAAAATTAAAAATATCTTTGGTAATTTACATTGTATTTAGCTTTTCTATCACTTATTACATGAATAATTAATATATTTTCAATTTTGAAATAACTAATAATTTTATTTTTACAAAAATGCACATTTACTTGTGAAGTTATTTAAAGGGCCAGGGGGAAAAAAGATGAAAGTGACCAAAAAGCGATTTTGAGACAAACGAAGAACAAAGTTTGATTTTTCGAACTCCCTCTGTAGTTAATAGAGTTTTCATGCACATTTCGGTCGATTCTCATCTTTTTTCCCCCTTGTTATTCTACCAGATGATATTAATCCTTCATCGCCCTTAGATAGTGCTAATATCTCAAAATTGACGAAAAAGTGACTTTCATCTTTTTCCCCTATGGCCCTTCATTTGTATTTTATATTTTTTTCTTTTGAATAAGTCAGTAAAATGTCATTGCTTGTATTGGACGGTTGTTAATATGTTACCACCCCTCTTAAAAACGATAGCCACAACAACAAAATTAAAAAATCTTCTTTTGGGTCATAAATGAGCTTCATTTCTCTAATTATAGTGTAAAATGTAAACTTTGGGGGAAAAACGTCTTGTGCCCGTTAATGGGTTCAAGTGATCTCAGGTAAACAAGCTCTGTAGCATACTTTTAAATATCACTAAGCATCCTCGTATAAAACTCTCGCCTTACTTATTTTCCATTTTAAAATCATTGATAAATGCAAAATTTTGATGTTTCATTAAGGAAGGTTAAAGTAACAGGACTTGTAAATTGAATAAAGTCTTGGTGTTCCTATTATCATTACTTCCTCGTGTTAGAAATAATGTTACTCTGATGCGTTTTTGATGCAGTGCTTTAATCAGTTCTCTTCAGTTTAATGTATGTATTATTTAAAGACTATTCAAGGTGTTACCCAGTTAATTTATATTCCATAATACTGTAATTTTATAGTTGTATTGGAAAAATACAACAATAATCAGTTTTTATGAATTAATAAAAGTACAAAATAAGTAAATTAAACATTAAAATTATAGTTTGTTCAAAGCTTCCACACGCATACATATCTATACATTTAATATTTGTGAACATACATGCATAAACAATGCACTTAATATTTATGAACTTAATTGTTTCTTTTCTTTCTAGGTACGCTCACTTTGAAGCTCCAGAAACTGGCTAATATAAGGGAAAAACAGGTTAAGTTTCAGATACCGTTACAAAAACGTATAATATGGCTTTTTCTTCGCTTCAAATTTTCAGTACAACTTCCAGCATGGCATTTTCGGTCACATCCCACCCATTTAATGAATCTAATGTTACAATCGGAATTATTGCAGAGCCTGAGATTGAAAAGCCACCATACTCTATCTTTGAAATGATCTTAATTGCTATAGTGGCTGGCATGTTAAGCATAATAACAGTTATTGGAAACATAATGGTGATGATATCTTTTAAAATGGACAAACAGCTGCAAACAATCAGCAATTATTTTCTACTCAGCTTAGCTGTTGCAGATTTTTCTATAGGACTGATTTCGATGCCACTTTTTACAATGTACTTGCTAATTGGAACTTGGCCACTAGGAGATTTTGTATGTGACTCATGGCTGGCGTTCGATTACTTAAACAGCAACGCATCAGTTCTAAATTTATTGATAATCAGTTTTGACCGATACTTTTCGGTTACTAGGCCGCTCACTTATCGAGCATTAAGAACAACTCGAAGAGCTGCATTTATGATTGCATCTGCTTGGGTAATTTCTTTAATGCTGTGGCCACCATGGATCTATGCTTGGCCGTACATAGAAGGCAGGCGAACTGTCAAGAAAAACCACTGCTACATACAATTCTTGGAAACAAACTCTTATGTCACATTCGGAACTGCTTTGGCCGCGTTTTACGTTCCAGTTACTGTGATGTGTTTTCTGTATTGGAGAATATGGAGAGAAACTAAGCAAAGACAAAAAGATCTTACGCATTTACAGGCTGGTAAAAAAGAAGATAGCCGCAAATCTACCTCAAGTGATGATCCTCCGGATCACGAAGAGGCAGTTCGTAAAATAGAAGAATGCAAAAGATATCGAACTGATTCATGCGTTTTAGAAGAAACAACTGAAACCACTTACGTACCCACTTCCCTCTGCGTTGAAACTTCCAAGTATTTGCCAAAGAATAAAGAATCCAAGACATTAAAAATAACGGAACTTTTACGAGCTTGGTGCAGAATTGACCGAGAAGGCGATCCTCAAGAGGAAGAAAGCACCAGTCATGAGTCACCTGTAACAACGCCTGCTTCGTTGGAAACGCCAATGCAACCGTGCTCTCGAACAGCGTCCATGAGCTTCCGAATAGACCACCGAATTCCTTACCAAAGTCAGTCATTTGCACCTTCTACATCTTATCACAAAACCAATGACCAAGCTATTCCAATGACCGAGAGAAACGGACAGAAGCGCTTTGAACCAACGATACCAGAATGGAAGCGTCAAGTTATGTCTCCAAAAACTGCAACAACTCCACTCGTTACTCCACCAACTGCTGTAGCTGGAAGTAGCGTTACCTCTTTAAGGTCTCACATTCCACCACCAGCCCAAATTCCATCCCCTCAGCCATCTATTTATTCCCCGGATTCCGTTTATACAATATTAATAAGATTACCTCCAAAGTCTGCATCAATCGAAGGAGAAGGAGAATCTCAAGCTTCTATTAAAATGATTATGGAAGACGAAGAAACAAGCGCCGATGCCATTGAATCTATTCAAGACGGAGAATCATCTGATATTAAAAATCCTCTAGAATCAGGTACAGCTGATAGTCTACTGAAAGCAGCTGATTCAGCAGTAGATGCAATCCGACTTCCATTAAATACCAAATTGGTGCATAAACAGGTAGCTAAACATAGAGCTCCCAAAAAGAAACGTAAGCAGCAAGAAAGAAAGCAAGAAATGAAAGCTGCTAAAACCCTCAGTGCTATTTTGTTCGCATTTACTGTTACTTGGACCCCATATAATGTTTTAGTCCTCTACAAGACGCTTTCAAACTGCGAAGATGATGACTGCATCACTCCAGGTTTATGGAATTTCGCTTACTACCTGTGTTATATTAACAGCACCGTCAACCCGTTCTGCTACGCACTTTGTAATGCAAATTTTAGACGAACATACACCAGAATTTTATCATGCAAGTGGCACAACAAAAAGAAAACTTTGGATAATCGTGGATATTTTACCTAATTTCTCCGTTTCCATGTATTTGTGTAACAGTGTGCTAGGTGTTGTATGTGCGTGTTTTTTAAAAAATGTGTGAAAAAAATCGGCGAACTTATATGTATGCATTTGAATCACGTTAAAAAATTTGTAGTTTCCTACAAATGACGTGTAAATACACTCTATTCTTCGGTACTATTAAAATATATGTTCATGTAAAACGACTCCTTTTTTACCTGCTTTGACATCCCATTCAAGAAATATTCTTCATGCAAATACCTAACAACCGTTCTCCTTCCGTTAAACACAAAATAAAAAAGATTTTTTCTTAAATAACATCTGTACACAAAGGACTGTAAAATTGTTTTTGAAAAATTAAAGCGCTCTAATTTTAAATGATAAACTTCAAATAGGCTAAATTTGTATAAAAACAAAATTAGAAATTTTCTATTTCTAGCACTTAAAATTATTTTCTTATCTCCAGGATTCAATACAAAATATCTATCACGCTAGTGTGATAACAACACATAAATATTTCAAAATAATACAATATTTTTTTGCACAACGTCGTGAAAATTACTGAAGTTCTGATCTCATTTTCGAAATACAGAACGATAATACCTTGAACTGACACAGATACATTAGAGGGCTGATGTAGAAAGAAGTACTGCTATAGATTCTAAAGGTAGGTACTGGCGTTTTACCTGAGTTACATCAAAGACGCAAATTAACTCAAACTAGAATTATATGACTTGTTATTCTCCCAAATTAGACGACAACGCATAATCCGAAAGTTTCGCCGAAATGAGTCGGAGAAAAGTAAATTAGAAGAGCGGATCATCAGGTAAAATTTACCAGTGAATTTTTCTAACTACTGCACAATATTTTAGAGCTTGTAATAAGCAACACATTCTTATTATCATAGTCAACAAACTGTAATCAAGAAAAAAGCCTGGAAAATGTTACTTTAACCCTTTATGCCGCGACGGGACTCAGAAGTCCCGATCATATTAATTTAGTATTATGAATCCTTCTTGGCTGGAATCATGCGGAAGCTTTTAAATACCACTTCTTGTGCTTTGCCGAGAAGCCGACAGATGGTACCTGCGATCAGAAACAGTTTTCTTATGGGCCAAAGGCGTCGGGGGCCTTAGACCCCCAAAATTTTCAAAATTTTTACCCTCGTTAAAAATGTTTTTTGATGTATTTTCAAGTCAAAAAGCCAAAAAAATATATAAAAATTCGTTGCTAACTTAATTTGGGACATAAAGGGTTAATGTTCACCCGCAAAAAGATGTTGTGCTGACTTTTTTGAAAAAATTAGGTCTCACTTCAATAGTCTAATTACATTGAGAATAGCAGTATCTATAGTCATCAGAAATTTACATCCCGTGATGCGTAGTATGCAAAATACTTGTTCCTCTCGGTTCTAAATACTTGTTCTTGACCTTTATGAGTATGCAATTGCTTTATGGAATTTTTTTAAAAGCTTCACTCACACCACTTAATATTCTTTCAATAAATCCAAAATTAGTTGCTGTTGTTAGAGCATTTTTAAGGAACATATTAGACAAAACTTGCCATATGAAGCAAAAAAAGTAAACTAAAGTTTCAGTGTTCCTCAGTTCAACTGATGAATTAATGCTCTTTCCAACTAGCTTTTTACTAGCGTTTTCCAACTTTTACGATCTGATGCCTTTGATCCCCGATTAAATTCCAAAAACTTTCGTAAATTCGTCAGATTGTTTTGACTGCTGAAGGCTTTCTGGAATGTTTGACGTCACGAAGAAACTGATCCAGTCCTGGTGGCGGCTATTTATTGTTATTTCTTTAAATTTCGTGAATGTCTCAATGCTGTTTTTTGTACTATTTTTCCAGCATTGCCTACCCAATTTTGTTTTCTACTCTCTATGTTAGCTTCCTTCGACACCATATGGCAATTTCTTGTTCCATGTCTGCATAAATCGCTGAACCTTTCTGCTACAATGCTGGGGGAAGACTACAACTTTAAGAAGCCGCATATGTTGCTGTTGAGCAAAAATTTCTCGTTTCACACAAGTACCATGCATCCTTTCAATAATGCGCTATTTTGAAACTATTGAGCTCGTCATTGAGGTACGGTTATAAGCGTTAGCACAGTAAGAGTTCTAACATTTTGACTAGTCCTAAGCAACCGGAAATTTATTTCTCAGAAACGGCGTACGAAGGCATCTCCTTCGACGCCATCAGCAGCTTGATATTTTTGCTTCAGTTTAAAATTTTAAATAATAAACCAATTACCCCCTCCCCCCCCTTTTTTTTTCAAATGAGTTTTTGAGAGCAAAAAATGAAATAAGAAAATTCTAACTGGATTGAATGCAGGAATGGCCTTCCTCCATCTAATACTTTCATCCGTTTAAGAGTTGAATGGTTATACTTCAGCCTTTCTTGCGACAAAAATTACTCATATACTGGCGGAAAAAAAAATCCCAACACCAAGAAAGACTTGTGTTAGATAAACGAAATTTGGTAGGCGTATTCATACAACTGAAAGATGACATCGATTGAAATTTCGTATTCCGCGCATAAGTGTGGCGCAGTTGGCGTCACTCAGAACATGCAAATAAGGCTTGTTTTAAAAGCGTGTTGTGAAGCTCGTGTGTATTATTTTTCCTTGAAATTTGACGAATTGCGTTCATGTTAGCCAGGAATACCTTTCAGAAGATGAAGAAGCCATTATCAACAGCTCACCGAGTTTAAACGAGGTCGTACAAATTGGCTACGAGAAGGTGGATTTTCATTTCGCGATATTGCAGAAAGACTTCGATGGAAATGTTTCCACCATGCATGATTATTGGAAGCTATGGGCAAGGGATGGTACTACCTCAAGAAGGTCGAGTTCCCAGCTGCCACGTGGCACGACTGAGAAGGAAGATCGCCGAATCCTGCATACGGCTGTGGCGCATCGTACTGCATCTGCGGCTGACATTCGAGCTGCAGTTGGTACCGTCGTGACCCAAGGAACGGTAAGAAACTGTTTACTTCAAGGACAGTTCCGAGCCAGGCAGCCTGTAGCCGGTATTCCATTGACTGCAAACCATTGCCTTTTCCGACGGCGGTGGTGCCACGACAGAGCTCACTGGAGGTCGGAGTGGAGATCTGTTGTAATTTTTGATGAAAACAGATTCTGAATTAGTGCCAGTGGTGGCTGTATATTGGTCAGAAGGTGGCCAGGGGACCGCCTGCATCCATGCGGTCTACGGCCTAGACACACGGGACTCACACCTGGAGTTATGGTCTCTGGAGCAATTTCCTACGACAGCAGGGGCATTCTAGTGGTTATCCCAAACTCACTGACTGAAAATTTGTCGTTAGTCTGTTAATTTAACCAGTAGTACAGCCCTTCATGAGTAGCATTCAAGGGGACGTTTTCCAACCGGATAACGCTCGCCCTCACATCGCTGCTGTAACGCAATGTGCTCTACAGAGTGCTGACATGTTACCATGACCTGTAAAACCACCAGGTCTGTCTCCAATTGATAACGTATGGGATATCATGGGATGGCACCTCGAGCATCATCCACAGTCAGCAATGACGGTCCTAGTATTGACACAGCAAGTGCAACAAGCATGGAACTCCATACCACAAAGTGACATTCGGCACCTGTATGACATAATGCATGCACGCTTGCAGGCTTACCTTCAAAATTCTGGAGGTTACACCATCTATTAAATTAACATAATTTCACATTTGCACAGCATTTTTTTGAGCTTAAATTAGCCAGTGATCTTGTACATTTAATCAATTAAACATGTTAACTAGACAATTGCATTACCCAAATGTCATTACTCTACGTCAATTTTTTCTTGGTGTTGGGATTTTTTTTCCGCCAGTGTATTTATACATTAAGAATAGTGAAAGGCATTTTTTATGTCTAAACTTACGACAGATGTTACAATGAAATAGGTTACCGGAAAAACCTGTCTGGCTAGCTTTTACCTAAAAGTTATTCCATAACAACTCACCGAATGGGGGTCGCACGACCGACTCGGATTTTCTTTTAATTTGGCACACATGTTGATTATATAGAGGCATGGAAAAGTCCAAATTTTTAGGTTCGTACTCCACTTATTTTCTGAGATACATGCCCTCAAAGTTTGTCCGCCACGTCAAAATACTAAAAAAGTGATGTTATTTAACCATTTTTTATAAAAAATTGTACTCATGCAATATAAAAGTGTTATATATCTATGGAAATTAGTTACTAAAGGCACTCAGAAAAAAAATACTAGCACGGTCATAATGAAAATTGATAAGGTATAGGGCTCTTTAAAATTGTCATCACAAAAACTCGATTTTGCCGATTTTGCTAAAATTGAGGAATTTATTACAAAAAAAGGAAGACATAACTAAATGTTTACTCACTTTCTGGTAGTGTACAGATGTTTACTATAAATGGTTACACAAAGCATAACTTGGGTTTCTCACTCCTTCTTGGAAATATTTAAGCTTAAAGATAAGCCATAAGGCAAAAACGTGCGTTTTTGGCCATCTTGGCAGCCATTTTTCTCATAAAGGGGGAGCATTAGAAACTTTAATTTTTTTTTAACAAGCCACTGATATGTTAGCTATTCACAGGAAAAGAATTTACTTTTGGTTAATTCATGCATTAAGCGATATCCTGATGACAGTATATGCATGTTTTTCGCGACGACCATATGCTTTTGTTCTCCCTCTCATGGACGTAAAATTAATTAAACCAAAAAATAATGATATATTTATTAATAGCTGTATTATCTACCCAATATGTCATGAAATTTAATTTATTAAAACACTGAACAATAAATTAGATATTTGATGAAAGCAAGAATTAGAATTTCTCCGACGCCTGAGCGTTATGCATTTATAATTATAAAGTACTAAAGAATTTCTTGAAATATCAATTAAAATAAAGGAACTTCGAATACAGTGAACTCTCACTTATACGCCGCCTCATTTATGTGCCTTTTTCACTTATACGACGATTTTGAATAGCCCCAGCACTTTCCATAGCAAAATAATGATAGTATCGGTTCGTTTATGCGTCTCTCTAAAAATAAATATTTCACCTATGCGCCAAATTTTCCCTAAAATGTATGAAAATTTATTTATTTTCTTTAAAAAATAAGCATTTTTCTTTACTTTCCTCTTTAATCTTTCGCCTTTATTGCTCACGGAAGGCATTTTTTCCGCATGGACTAGAATTCGGAGAGGGACAATTATCTATTATGTATCGTTTTAAAGATAACAGTTTGTAATTAGGTATGCTACAACTTTTGTTTTCTCTTAATCATTATAGTTACGTTACAGTAATTGCCAAACTGCAGTAATATGTCCCTTTCCTATAGAAACATTCCTATTCACTCTCTCATTAGAACCTATGTTGAGTTTTAGTCCTTTAAATAGGCTTCTTCACTTATACGTCTCTCTCACTTATGCGCCTTTTTCTGTTGGTCCCTAATGCAGGGGCATAAGTGAGAGTTCACTGTATTTATGTCATAAGCAATACCCAATCTTGTGATTGGGATGTTCCTGATTGGCTATAAACAGGAGGATACCCTTGTTCTTTGTTGCAGTATTATTTTATAGAAAATAGAATGTATGCTTAATGGTATCTGTGAACTAGTATTTTAGTGAGCAAACTTATTCTTGTCAGTTCTTATTAGTGCTCAGCACATGTCAGTTTTGTAAAGATCAGTATGGGAATAAATTAGTTGCACTAATTTTAATTCTTCAAGCATTGTTTTATATTAAGTTATTTATTTATTTTTTTTGTAAATATTTAACTGTTAATAAGGGAAAATGGAATTCGATGCTGAAATTAATAGCTCTTTATCACCATGCTCAGTTAGTAGCCCATCAAATAAAATTTGTCATAAAATATCCTACATCAAACGAAAAGACCTCATTTATTTTCCTGATATTCATGTGATATTCAAGATATTCTGCAATAAAAAACAGGAATATCCCAATCACAAGATTGGGTGAATGCATAATGCTCAGGCATCAGAGAAATACTATTTCTTGTTTTCATCAATTATCTAATTTATTGTTCAATAATTTAATAAATAAAAATTCATGACATATTGGGTAGATAATACAGCTATTAATAAATATATCGTTATTTGTTGGTTTAATTAATTTTAAGTACATGAGAGGGGGAACAAAAGCATATAGTCGTCGCGAAAAACATGCATATACTGTCAGCAAGATATCTCTTAATGGAAGAAATAACCAAAAGTAAACTCTTTTCCTGTGAATAGCTAACATATCAGTGGCTTGTTTAAAAAAAATTAAAGGTTCTACTGCTCCCCCTTTATGAGAAAAATGGCTGCCAAGATGGTCAAAAACGCATGTTCTTGCCTTATGGCTTATCTTTAAGCTTAATTATTTCCAAGAAGGAGTGAGAAATCCAAGTTATGCATTGCGTAACCATTTATAGTAAACATCTGTACACTACCAGAAAGTGAGTAAACCTTTGGTTATGTCTTCCTTTTTTTGGAATAAATTCCTCAATTTTAGCAAAATCGGCAAAATCGAGTTTTTGTGATGACAACTTTAAAGAGCCCTGTACCTTAGGAATTTTCATTATGAACATTCTAGTATTTTTTTTCTGAATGCCTGGAGCAACTAGCTTCCATAGATATCTAACACTTTTATAATGTATGAGTACAATTTTTTATAAAAAATGATCAAAAAACATCACTTTTTTAGTATTTTGACATGGTGGACAAACTTTGAGGGCATGTATCTCAGAAAATAAGTGGAGCAGGAACCTAAAAATTTGGACTTTTCCATGTCGCTATATAATCAATATGAGTGCCAAATTAAAAGAAAATCCGAGTCGGTCGTGCGACCAACTTTTTTTTTTTTTTTTCAGGTGAGTTGGTATGGAATCACTCCTAACTAACTGGCTGCAGAAATTTTGTTTTAAGTGTAAAATCAAGGCAAGAAAAATGAACTTGCATTTGTGATTAAAGATCAATCAAAGGTTAGTACATAAAAATCTTAAAATGTTTTACCTGAACTATTTCTAAAATACCTCTAAAAGCAATTTGAAACATAAAAGACAAAATACAATGTCCATCGTTTATCCCAAGATTCGTCACTAAAGGTAACACTCGTTCCAAGAGGGTTTATGAAAAATGTTTTTTAAGAAAAACTGGAAAAATAATGCTACAATGGAAATACTCAGGTGTGCTCAAATAATTACAAGATATGACAAACATATAAATCCACTTCTCGTGGTTAAAGAGAAGAGAAAAAAACATGATTAATTATTTTTTAAAAATAACGTCAAAATCACAGATATAAATAGGAATTCCCCACATTTTGTTTTGGGGAGAAAAAGAAACCCTTTTTTAATGCATAAAAATGTGTCGCTTTTCGGTAGATGAGCATCCGCAAAGAAAGCTTTTTCGCAGCAATTTTTTTCCAAAAGTATTTTTATGTACTGAAAAAAAGTATTTCGTGTAGCCACAAAATACTGAAAAGAAATGATTGCTTTTCTAATTTTAACATTTATTTTTATTCTTTCCATCTGATACGAAAACAAAATTTATACTTCTTACGAAGCGACTAACCAAGAGAAAGTTTTAGCAAAAAATCAATGACTGAAGCTAATTTCACATATAGCAACTGCAACTAAAACCAAATTGAAGAAAACTTTATATGAGATTCATAGGATCAAGTGCAGTGAAATGGGCATGTGGGAGAAATGATTAATTTTACAACTTTCATACAACAGGAGAAAAAAAAGAAACATTTTTTAGAAAACGAAACGACCCTGTTATTTACTTTTGTTTCCACTTAACTTTTGTTTACGAAAATATTTAGGGGTAACAACTAATATAGCTCTCTTCAAAGTCACATGAGGAAAATAAACGCATGCTGAGTCCAATAACATGTTGTTTTCATACTGTTGCTTTAATTTAGATATCGTTTACTTAGTCTTTATTTAATAAAAGTCCTTGTGGTCAATTAAAAAGAACTGACAAGAAGTACGTGGTATGTATTTAATGAAATATGTTCAAGATTTTAAAATCGAAAGAAATATGAGTAAAGTTAGTCTTAATGACGCAAAACTTTTGAACTAGTAATTTTCGCCAAGAAAGTTTTTTCGTATGTAATAGTTTTACCTCTAAAATTCCTATTAATATTAACCCTCTTGTACACTGGTGATCAAAATTATAAGGACAACTGAAAATTGTGCAGAAAAAAAATTATTTCTGAACTAAATCGAATGAAATTCATACATAAAATGCTTTCTTATGCTGAAAACATTGTGGAGCATGTCCCATTTGAGAATAAAAAATATGAATCATTTTTTTATGATTAATAATAAAAAATTTCATTTTTAAACTTGGACAAAATTATAAGGACAATTGATATTTCGGCCTCACACCTGCTAATAATTAATAATTTTCGCCTTATTTTCTACCACATTCATCAATCTTGATGTCATGGAGTTTGACAGTACCTTCATTATATTTTTGGCACATTTTTTCCCCAAGATTTTCGATAGAAGTCATAAGTTTCTGCTTATTTTAATATTGGATGATATTTTTATCAATTTCATGGGAATACCACACAGATTTTCCACGGGATTTAGATCATGACTTTCGGCCAGCCAGTCAAGTAGTTTTACAAAATTAGCCTTAAACCAAGATTTTGAAGTCTGAGAAACATGCAGCGAAGCATTATCCTGCTGAAATAATTAGTCTCCGCTGTTTATTAGCGGTCCATTTGTTACAAGATTATCTCCCAGTACATCAATATAGCTCTCCGAATTCATTCTGTCTTCCACAAAAACTATGGGAGTAGTTTTATCTCATGCAAAACTTCCTTATACCGTCAATAAACCACCTCCAAATGTACGCTTTGAAAAAAATTCTTTTTCTTTACGAGGATCATGCCAGATGTAGTGAAAAACGTCTGGCCCATCCCATTTACATCTTTTTTCGTCAGAAAAAACAACATCATCCCATTTTCTCCCTATAGTGCTGTATTTTTTGGCGAACTGCACTCTCAATCTCTTTTGAACTTTTGTAAGCGGCTGTCGTGACTTCAGTTTTCCATAATGAAGCTTTTTTCGTTTTGTAAAACACGTCAGACAGTTCGACTACTGCACCATAAGTTTAATTCCCGTTTAATTTCTGTCGGTGTCTGTTTTTTGGAGCAAGCTGGAATTACTGTCATTCTTTTTACACGATCAGAAACAGAAGCTGGCCTACCTATTTGCCTCTGCTCTCCATATTTGCCGGGATTTTTAAGGAAATTATAAATAACCGTTTTCGATCTATTCAGCTTCGTTGCAATTTGACGTTCAGTTAGTCCTGAAGTTTTAAGCGCCACTTTTCATTTCTCAAACTCAGAAAGTTTAGACAAGTGGCATAACTGCAAAAATAGAATGCGACGATACCAATCGCTTACTAAGCATTTATATCGTTAAGTAGTGCATTGTGCAGAGCAAAAAACATCCAAATTTTGCTATTCATAACTCAAAAATATAGTTGTCCTTATAATTTTGTCCAAGTCATATATGGCTGGCTAAATAAAAAAGTCATTCTATGAATATGAATTTTCCATATATTTACATCAAATCTGATGAAAATATTCTTCATTTACCAATAGATTCCTGCCATAAAATTTGCTTAATGTTCCAGGCAACGTTGTCAAGATTTGAGAATTTTAACCTTGTCCTTATAATTTTGACCACCAGTGTATTTCATGTAGACTGCACAAATTCCACGTTGATTCATTTAAATTAACATCAAAATATAACCAATAATGATCGTATTTTGGGATATGTTGAAGGATATTTTTTGAGCCTTACAGCTAGAAAACACTTGGCAAAGCGCAACAAGCAATTTCCTTTCCAAAAATTGCTTTCAGAAATACCAACTTTTAAAATAATAAGGAATATTCACAGCCACATGAAATGCTCAAATGCATTATGAAGCCACAGTTTGTTCGGGAGTTCTGAAGATGAAGTAAACAATGTGGATGGAGGAGTGTTAATGGTTGATGTCAAAGTCGAAGCCGGCCCATATCATCGGGGGAGAGGGGCTCACTTTCTCAGTTCTACCTTAAATCCTGCTAACTTTTTGAAAAGAAGGTGGATTTTTCGAGTGACATTAATAATAAAAAAACAGCATAGTTATTAAAAGGTGTCTAACCTCTGTAAGGTTAAAAAACGTATAAGACTTAGCCGTAAATTATACGAAACCTTACTCAGAATGTAAAGCATTAATAATTAACTAAACCAGCGTGACTGCGCAACTTTGAAACCGGATAGACATAAAAACTAGGAAACAGAAGCTAGAAACTTGAACGAGCTCATCTCTCAGGAACTCTTTTAGGAGATCAAAACATATTGATAGTGCACTGACCTGTGTGAGAAACTTTTATTTCAGAGAATTTTCATGAAATCAACGAAATAGTTCATATAATTGAGAAGTGGGAATTTGAAAAAACCTGGGAAATTTTTGTCCCCTTATCCTTTTGTTTAATGATGAAGTCAAGGGTGAGAAAAAACATCATGAAAGAGTCAACCAAACATCAACAAGTGCCGGTCAACCAATTTTCAGCATCCATGAACATAATGTTTATTTTATTTGCAATAAAATTACAAATAATAGATATTCGTGCTGTTCTTACTTGTGTTATTTTATTACTATGATGAGAAAAAAATACTTATCCAGGTTTTTCACTGAAATTCTATTTTTAAACTTTCCAAACCGTTTTACACTACGCATGGAATGTAATCGGTACAAAATCAGATTTTTCTCATATGAATATTAAAGTACTTGAATTTAATACATAAAAATCCATACCTAATGCTCAAGTTTTTACAGTTCAATTAGAGTCGTCACATGCACATAATGATTATAGTAAAAGTGTGCGTGTAGTTTTCTTTTTTTTTCTTTGGTAAAAGATTTACTGTCCCAAGTATTTATTTCAATACCCATTTAACCCCATCCTGACTGTATAAGGTAAGAAACAGTTTCTACTCCCAAACTTGAGGCATCAAATACCAGCAGCACCATCAATCTGCCAAACTTATAAGGCATGCATCTACACGTCACGTCAAAATTAATTATTCACTACCAAGTAAAGATGGAACGAGAAACGGGTATCAAGGCTTATACCCTTTATTTATAACTCTTACAATTCTTCCGAGAGATTCTCGCTCATTTTTCGATTAGCAAAACAAAAAATGGGTCAAGCAGTGGGCCCTTTGAGCTCTGAAAAGTTGCTCAAGATGATTGAGGGAAAATAGCTCCTTCTATACGACAAATCAGTGCGAAATGATTTTTTTTTCAATCTGTTTAAGTCATCGTTCAATTTCATTACAGCACTTTACAGTGACTCCTTTGCTTTTCTTATCCAAAAGTAACAAAGAATAAACATCTGTTTTTCTTGTGCAATAGTTTTTGTCAACATAATTCCCCAATATATGATCTTATATTTAAAAAAGGCTTAACATTTTCATTAATTGATACTTTTGTATGCTAGTGTATAATAATTTTTGCATTAATTATTATTATGCATCGTTTCCTACTTTTAAAATACTGCTAAATCGTTATGTTTTAAGTATTTAATTCAGACAGTGTGCCCACTCAAGTGTCTTACCACCCTCCTAACATCAAAACGGCTGCTGCTATACTCATAAAAGCAGTGTCTAGGTGTAGTAAATTAGCCATGCGCTACAAAATGAAATCATCAACAGGGCCACCTGGTGG
The DNA here is from genome assembly GCA_038373865.1 of Uloborus plumipes. Taxonomy (NCBI): domain Eukaryota; kingdom Metazoa; phylum Arthropoda; class Arachnida; order Araneae; family Uloboridae; genus Uloborus; species Uloborus plumipes. The sequence continues at coordinate 92,846 of JAXGGA010000417.1, read as the reverse complement.
AAAAATGCGGAGTTACAATTCCTGTCTCGAAAACGGGAAAGAGATAGACTTACAAAGTTGCAGAGAATCATCAATTTAATGCGAAAAAACACCTCGTGAACATTAATGTTAAAACAAGTTGTTTTTTTTTTTTTTTTAGTGGCACTATATCTTGAGAAAAACAATCTGAGAAAGGAAAAGAACGACTAGTTTTTACAATATACATTCATTTGACATAGCAGTATCGCACTTTTCTCGAAAGATAATAATTATTTCTCCTTCCGCTCACGTTTTGTGACGTCACAAGAACGTGATTCAGAAAAGTTTTCATGTGACCGAGAAAAAACGAATGCGAATTTCAGATCTTCTATTATTTGCATCAGTCTTTACAATGTGTCTTTTTGTATTAAATCAATGATGCTCTATAACTTTATGAATAATTTTTCCCCAGTATATTGTTTGAAACAAAAATTTCTACTGCACATTTTTCTACCCGTTGATGATTTTATTCAGGAACACACGGCTACTTTGCTATACCAAGACACCACATTTATAAAAAAAAAAAAAAAAGCAGCGGCTGTTCCAAAGTTTGTGAGACAACACCAAGCTGGCAACGGAGTTTAGTCGGCACACTTTATGTTCTCCTCATGAACAAAATTTTTTGAATAAAATTGCGGCACGTTTGTTAGCTTGTTGAAAATATCCATTCCCACTGTACTAGAAACCGCCTTTTTGTCCTAAACCTTACATTTTAAATTTTAAATACTTTTAATGATTTTTAAATATTTAAGAATTCTTTGAACAATAAAAAAAATGAGGAATAACTTTATTAACAATAAATGAATGCAATTATGTGCAACGTAACATGAAAGCGTGCTGCCAAAAATAAAGACAAAAAATACAAAATTTGCGTAAAATGGAATGAAATATTGAAATTAATCCTAGCAATGCTCAATATTTCTTATTGGTTCATAGATATTTTATCTTACACAAGTCCTTCTTCACTTTTATTTCATTATTACACTTATCATTTGATTTTTAAAGATTTTATGTCCATGTTTTTAGATTTTTTTTAAAGGCGGTTGAAATAATGTTAATTTTGTTCATTTAATTATTCTGTTTTAAATAACTATGCTTCATTTCACGTGATTAAAATAACCTTTTGGTTCTAAAAGGAAAGTCTTGCCCAGAAACTTTAATAAACTATTAAAAATGGCAGCATAATGTTTAAAGTTGGCAACTCAACTTTCTTTCTTCAAGTTTTGAAACTTATGTTTAAGAAAGCCATTCATATTAAAAAAAAAATAATAACGAAGCATCAGCTTATATTGCATCGCAAATGCTATAAGAAGTGGTGAAAGAAACCTACAACAACAAAAAGCCAACGATCAGCACATCACCCAGCTTACTTTGATGTTTACAGAATTTGTCGAACTCACAGAGCCATCTAGCATTGGGTTTTGAAATTATATCCACCGGAGGTATCTCTAGTAGACCAGGTGTTTTAACAATATTTATTAAGTGCTCAGTAGCGGATTTTTAAAGATAGCCTAGGGGTCTGTTTCCCTCCTAAAGGCATAAAAATAATTTGAGGTATGCCTTCGACTATTCTTTAAATTATTTCTTCATAACATAAGCAACAAATTTTGAACAATTTCTTTAAAAAGGAAAACAAAACTTACATATTTGTATAAAATCACTTTGATTTGCTGTCGGTAGTCAGTATAAGAATACATGAAATTCGTGATTTTCGAATTTAAAGGTACATAATATCACTATTCGTTCATGAACTGTCCTTTGATAGAAAAAAGTTATTACTCTGTTTCAATAACAATTTATTTTGACAATGTTTCTAAGTAGTACCTTGTATCATCAATCAATTTTTATGAAATTATGAAAGGTTTGGTAGATAATTGGGAAAAAATCTCAAAAAAGATATTTTACCATCACATTCAAAGTAAATTACTATGTAATATGAAAGCCATTATAACTTTAAAGTAGATAAATGAGATTTAAGGGCTCTATAAAAGCATTTTAAAGCAAAAATTAATTAAAAGCAAAATCATGAAAACTTTTTTTTTCATAAAGTATTAAATGAAAATGGGGGGGGGGGCGTATTGTTCCATGGCCCTCCCAAAAGCAATTTCTCTATCCGCCCCTCTATCCTATAAGTGCTTCGCGTTTCTTCCAGGATTTTCTCACAATGTAGGGGGGGGGGGGCAAAGTGAAGCTAACTTACTTTTGTCAAATTGAACAAACTGCAAATTTTTGCTTTAAAATTGCAGTAAAGAAAAAAACAGTAAAGTATTTTACAATACAACTTGAATGAGTTATTATTTTTCGTTTTTGACAGAAATATGTACTTTCAAAAAAAGGGAAATTTTTTCACTTTGCTCCAAATGTGGGGCAAATTGAAAAGTAATATATTTTCTTCTTCTATATATATAAAATCAAAGTTTGATGAAGTCATGTTCATATGGAAGGAAAATCCAAATTGCAATCAAGAAGGCGACTTCAAAATTACTTTGATGAAAAAAAAATTATAATTTGTGGTATTAGTTTTATTACAGTTTTATTTAAACGACACTAACTGGAATGAAAATTATACTGCCTGTCGGAAATGTAATGTCAGTGAGTAGATTACAAGTCAGTTACTGATCTGATTACGACGGTTAAAACAGTAAAAACTTCTTCCAAATAAGCACTTCCTAACTCAGTATATCGCTTCCAACGAGATTTCCAGCCATCAGTTAAGTAAGGACAGACATTTTTGTGTACCTTGCTTTTACTTCATGTGCAATGCAAGCAACGTATGATTGCACCTAAAATTGCGATCATCTTTTGCACGTAACTCAGCATGTCCGAAGTGGAAATTTTTGCTGTGACAAAGATAGCTTTAGGTAATGATGGTTAGCTAAACAGCAAATCTTCTGTTCCGTTACAAAGAATTTTAAAGGGCTCACACGATTTTTGAGGCCGTGAAGAGAGCAATTTCATTCTGGATAGCTAACAACAATCACCACAAGCTAAATTGTGTATCTAAAATCCTGAAATTATAATTTCACTTGAGTGTTCCTTGAATGATTAAATCATTGAATTTTCGAAAAAGCACTGTTCAGGAAACTGATGAATTACCTGTAGTGTGAAAAATGCTCCATAGCTGGGCCTCAGTCTCTTGACCGATATTCGAAGGTATGAAATACTCTCCTGCTGCCCTAAAGTTTCGATGTGTCCTCTCAATTATTTCCTGTCTTTTAACTTGAAAACAAGTATGAAATAACATCATTTTGAGACATTTGACAAATTTAAAGAGACTTGCACCAAAGCAAGCGATATATCTTCTTCTTTAGTTCCTTAACGCATAATGGCACATGAGGCAGCTAGCGTGGCTTTCCAGCCTGTACAGTTAAATGCCCTAGCTCACCCCCAGCTTGGCCAACCAAAGGCATTTCGTTCTTGCGTGGCCATCTGGCGCCAGGTAAGTTTTGAACGGCCTTGCTTCCTTTTTGCCATCAGGGGTCCACATAAGAGCAGTTCTTGTTGGGTCTATTTGCTTTCATTCTGAGAACATGTCCTATCCAAGAACATCTTTGATTTTTCACCTGTGTAGTTATGGGCTTGTAATTAGTGCGTCTGTATAGGTATAAATTATAAATTTTATTTGGCCAGTAAATGTTTAGAATTTTTCTCAATCTTTTGGTTTGGAAGGCATCAAGCTCTTTTTCCTGCTGTCTGGTTAGCTTCCATGTTTTGCTTCCGTAAAGTAGGATTGCTCTCACTCTTAAATTGAAAATTTGAATTTTGAGTTTTTTGTGTATGTTATTAGATCTCCATACTTTAGCGATATATCTACACTATTTTGAAACCGTTTTATGTATAGTAACAGCCAGATCAATAAATGTTTTCTTATTGACTCGCTGAAAAACTTTCCGGACGGACCATATAAGTTGAAGTAAGAGATTGGGGGCTTAAAGGACCAAGAGGTTAGATTAGTTTCATATATTTGAGACGGTATTTTCAAATTCGACTCTCGATCCAGGTGTTCTTTCCCTTCTTCGTACTACAAATTCGTCCATATATTTGTTTCCACTAATTGGTGTTAAAATATATAAAGAGACAACATGCATAGGTTTTTTAATCGCATCAGAATCTAACCAGCAGCTGTAACTGTAAATGTAAAAGGTTAACCACCAAGACATAAAATAAGGACTTAATCACTACGTAACACTTTAAACATATAAACACTATGTATTTAGGCATTTTCTTTCTCATGCATAGCAGTAGAAAACAGTTTTCTAAATTTTAGTTGCATTACATGTTATTCATGACGATTCCTTATTTCCATATGATATTTAAATTTTCAATGACAATATTTCTCTCATTTTTTTTAAGGAACTATTACATAACTGGAAAACTAATAAAGTCAAAAATATTAGTTTTATTAACACAGAGAACAATAAGTACACGAACAAAACAATGCAAATTCCTTTTGAATTAACTGTAAATTTAAGCTCATTTCTTAACCGCTTTCCTGATTATCCCGAGTTATTTCGGGCTCGTATGAGTTGCAGGTAATTATTATCCCGAGAAAACTCGGGTGAAACTAATTGATTTTACGCCTATAAATAATTAAAAATTCAACTTGAAACCTACATATTTTATTTGTATTGCTTCATTTTCTTGTACTTCAAAATTAAATTTTAAAAAAATGTGGGTTTTTTTTTTTTTTTTTTCCAAAAAAAATTCGTAAGGGAAGTGGTTAAAGCTTAACTTTTCCGCAATATACTCTTGTTTTTCCGTAAATTATGATTTAAAGTATTGCATTTAGGCTGTATAATAATCCAGCGAACCGTTTTTCAAAAGCATTGATACCGATAAAATGCTGGGGTTTTATTACTGTTGAACTTAATTTAAAACTAAAATCAATCAAACCTAAATATACTTCGCGTGTTTCCTGTGTATTTGAGCCTGAGTGATAAACTCGGCAGTCCCAATTAACATTCCGAGGACGCCGCACATTCATTAAATTATAGCCAGCATGTTATCACTATTACCATTAAATCCGAAAGCTATCGATAATGATTACTGGCTTATTGGTTCATTTAAATTTAGAATATAATGATAGCAAAACTATTACATATATTAGATTTCAATAAGCAATTACTGTGCTCTTTGAAACAACAAAGTTCTTTTTAAAAGATTTCTCAGTTCCTCTAACTCTTATAAACGCAAAAACTTAGGTGCATAAAACACACTAGTATGAAAAGTTTGAAAAGTACGAGAACGAAATTCTGAGATCAGCATACAGTACTGTGAACAAACAGGAAGGTCCAAAAGACTAATCATTGCATCAAAAACAGTCAGAAAACACAGCTCATGCGTATATAGAAAACATAAAAAAAAAGAAGAAAGTGTCTAAAACAGCAAAAAAAAAAACAAAGAATCGTGTAACATTTTATTTAGTTACACAACCCTGTGTGCTCTTTGTCAATGCCTTGTCACTAAATAAAAAGCTAAAAGTGTGCAATATTGATAATCAAAAATACAAAAGGAAATAGTGAAATGGCGAACCAATGACTGGCACATCATCCGGGGGAAGACCAGATCCCTGGTTCGCAAGGATCTTTCTATCTGACATGAGGGAAGGTCCCAATACCATGTCACCTTCCCCAAGAGCCTTGAATAAAATGAAATATGAACACCAAAATAACACAAGCAAAAAAAATGAAACGCAGTCAAACACCAAAAAAGTCAAAATAGTCAAGAACTCACATGAAAAGGTATCAGACGTGAACTGAATGATCATCAGCGCAACCAGTATACAGGGTGTCCACTCCTATCGTGGACCAATAGCTAATTTCTAAACCGTTAGAGATAAGCATATAGTTCATTTAGGAAAAAATCTCCAAATTACGAAAGGATTTTTGGGTCTATTCAATGTTTTTCAAAAAATCAAATTTTGAAAGAGTTACGAAATTTAAATTTTTATACAGCCCCCTAGTCCTATCAATCATATTTAGTAAAACATTCTTGACACTGTAATGTTTAAAACTAAAAAAAAATCACTCTTCTACGACAAAAATTGACCGAGTTATGACGTTTTGAAAAATCAAGATTTTGAAGGATTTTGCATACGGTCCCTTCAGCAATCTCTCGATGACGTCAGGAAATAATGCAAAATCTTGATTTTTCAAAACGTCATAACTCGGTCAATTTTTGTGGTAGAACAGTGATTTTTTTTTAGTTTCAAACGTTACAGTGTCAAGAATGTTTTACTAAATATGATTGATAGGACTGGGGGGCTGTATAAAAATTTAAATTTCGTAACTCTTTCAAAATTTGATTTTTTGAAAAACATTGAATAGACCCAAAATTCCTTTCGTAATTTGGAGATTTTTTCCCAAATGAACTATAAGCTTATCTCTAACGGTTTAGAAATTAGCTATTGGTCCACGATAGGAGTGGACACTAGGGTGGAGCGAAAATGACCGAAAAAAACTTTTTTTTGAATTTCAAATAGCTTGATGTGTCAAAATGTGCCATTTGATCACTAAAACCGAATGTGAAAATTTGAAGTGATTTGAAAAAAATTTTGATCTCCCTTCGCGACCTTTTATTTTACAATATTTAGTGACATTATGTAAAAAATTGACAATACATCAGGCAATGTGTTTTTCAGTATAGCCACTTTTAAGAACAACAAAATATCCCAAATATAATAATTTATACAATAAACTATCAAAATAGTGAATAAAAAATGGAAAAATGCGATAAAATGTCACAAATATTTACAAAGTGTAATGCGAAAATTCACGTTTTATCTCAAAATTCGGCATTAGCTCTTGCGAAGCAATTCGAGCACGGACGAACTCATCTCGTGCTATGTGCTCACAAGCAACTTTCGCCGCCTCTATTACCAGCTTAACACCTCTATTTGAGTGTGGTTTGGAAATTTTTTGAAGATTATTTTTGGAGTCACCTCCGTTGATATGAGGTAATCATAAGTTCAGCGTTCAGCAATGTCTTTGATTATGGGAGGCTATGAGATATGGAAGATACCCCAATGAATCATGTCGAAATATTCGACAACGTCGGAGTTAAGTTTTTGGGGAACCTTCAAACTTTGTATTTGTCCACTGGGGTTTGTAGAAGTCCTGGCTTTCAAAATCCCTCGCAAACCCAGTTCACGTACGTGTGACAGATGATCCGTCGTCATTGCAATGAGAATATTCTCCGGGTGGGCAAAGAAGGCATTGCAATGAATGCCACGGTCAACGATTTCTTTGTGTTTAGGATTGAGGTATCTTGACATGACAAGCATTTGGTGTAGGTGCCTAGCTCTATCTTTGCACGACCAGTGGGCTTTTATGGCAAACCATGTTAGGGCATACACATAAATAATGAATTTAACAAGAGCTTTTCAAATTTTCCGACGGTTCCAATTCTCTAACATATAATCTAAGAACTCAATTGGCTGTAGTGATCCTTCGTGAGTGATTTATGCAACTAGGGTTTTTATTTGCTAAAGCAAGGTTACATTCATCTTTGCTGATGCTATTGCACATTTCCAGTAGATATTAGCGTCGATCTGTGCTTAACTTCTTCGGTTAAAGATTGGACAACTCCTCTATTAAGCATGGGTTCAAAGAAAGTAACAGTCTGATTGGTGCACGTAGCCGATATCTCCAGAAAGTCCTCGTGGCCATCCAGTGCCCGAAAAAGATGGCGCACAGGCAGCTCATTGACGGGGAGCAGACATACAAGCCACTGCAGAGGACGCTTTAATGTTTCCTTCAGTCGTCGTATAACACCTGATCTATGATCCGTGTTCATATTCGTACCATCACACCCTATAACTTAAATGCTGTCCATTTGTGCATTCTGCTCTATGAAACTAGCGACTATTGCTTCAGCAATGTCTTTAATGGAGCTTGACGTGACTTACCGTTGGAAGTGAGGTCTTTGTCCAGATTTCTTCCTCTTCATAGCAAAGTTTGTGCGATATATAAAACAATGATGGGTATTTTCCATTTTCCGTCTTGAGGTCTTCTCGTGGTTGCGTATATTTTTCATAACATGTTTGTAAGTTGGGAGAGTATTGGACAGAAAGTTTCTTGGAGAGCCAAACATCACACATGGTGCTTTGTCACTTGTGGCTGCCATCAATTTGACTAATACAATAAATGTAATGTGTATTATTTCATAAATAATAAATATATATTTATCATTATTCATATGATAGAAAATATCTTTTTGAAAAACAAATATATAACTGAATTTGATTTTTAGCTTCAGATTTAGAATTCGATTTAGCAATTCCAGTGTAAAGGAAAACCAAAATAGTTATGGTTTCGTAGTTTTGTACTGTAATATAATAAGCGATAATATAATAAGTGCTGGATTCAAACTGAATCTAGCTACAAAATCATAAAAAAAACCCTTCAATTTTTTTAAAAATGAACTAACCTTTGAATATCTACTATACTTACTGAATTTCTGCTGCAAAATTAATGATAACAGGCGCAAAGATAACCTTTTATTTTTATAATAACGACGAATGTCATCAATCGAAATGAAAGTGAAGTATTAAAAAATGTATAGTTTATTTTAGTAGTCATCTACAAAAAAGGTAAAAAAAAATTGTAAGGCATTTAAAGTGCTCTCCAAAGTCTTAATGCGGTATTTTGGCATAAAATCTTAAAATGTCAATTTTTCAACGAGGCGAAGGGAGATCAAAACATTGTCACAAAGTTTTGTGATTTTGCAGAATTGTTACAACATACAAAAGGCACGTTTTCCACATACAAGCTTAGAAAAATAAAACATAAAGTTTTTTCGCTCCACCCTAGTGGACACCCTGTATATGTGGCCCGAACAGAGAGTACAGTATTAATACCCCTATAATTATCCCTATTTTAAACACTTTTTAAATATTTGTATTAAAAAAATAAAAATAAAAATAATAATAAAAAAAAAAAAAATATATATATATATATATATATATAATATATATATATATATATATATATATATATATATATATATATATATATATATATATTATATATATATATATATATATATATATATATATCTTAATATATAAAAATTACGTGTCCCTGTGTTTGTGGCCAATGGACTCCTCAGCTACTGAACCGATTTTAACCAAATTTTACACGCAGTTTCAGTTTGGTCCAACTTAAATGATAGGATAGTTTTTGTCTCAATTTAGGACCGCAATATATTATTTATTTCAAATTATGTATTTAGCTACCAGCTTTTCTGTGTTCTTGGCAAAGCCTTTTTACTAAGCCTTTTTTGACACCTCCATGGCTGAGCGACATAAAGCACACGTTCTGGCAGCTTCTGGAGCGCAGTAAACAGGCAATAATCTTTCTTATCTTAATATATAAAAATTACGTGTCTCTGTGTTTGTGGCCAATGGACTCCTCAATTACTGAACCGATTGTAACCAAATTTTGCACGCAGTTTCAGTTTGGTCCAACTTAAATGATAGGATAGTTTTTATCTCAATTTAGGACCGCAATGTATTTTTAATTGCAAATTATGTATTTAGCTACCAGCTTTTCTGTGTTCTTGGCTAAATCTTTTTACTAAGCCTTTTTTGACACCTCCATGGCTGAGCGACATAAAGCACACGTTCTGGCAGCTTCTGGAGCGCAGTAAACAGGCAATAATTTTTCTTATCTTAATATATAAAAATTACGTGTCCCTGTGTTTGTGTCCAATGGACTCTTCAGCTACTGAACCGATTTTAACCAAATTTTGCACGCAGTTTCAGTTTGGTCCAACTTAAATGATAGGATAGTTTATATCTCAATTTAGGACCGCAATGTATTTTTAATTGCAAATTATGTATTTAGCTACCAGCTTTTCTGTGTTCTTGGCTAAACCTTTTTACTAAGCCTTTTTTGACACCTCCATGGCTGAGCGACATAAAGCACACGTTCTGACAGCTTCCGGAGCGCAGTAAACAGGTAATATCTTAATATATAAAAATTACGTGTCCCTGTGTTTGTGGCCAATGGACTCCTCAATTACTGAACCGATTGTAACCAAATTTTGCACGCAGTTTCAGTTTGGTCCAACTTAAATGATAGGATAGTTTTTATCTCAATTTAGGATCGCAATGTATTTTTTATTGCAAATTATGTATTTAGCTACCAGCTTTTCTGTGTTCTTGGCTAAACCTTTTTACTAAGCCTGTTTACTAAGCCTTTTTTGACACCTCCATGGCTGAGCGACATAAAGCACACGTTCTGACAGCTTCCGGAGCGCAGTAAACTGGTGATATCTTAATATATAAAAATTACGTGTCCCTGTGTTTGTGGCCAATGGACTCCTCAGCTACTGAACCGATTTTAACCAAATTTTACACGCAGTTTCAGTTTGGTCCAACTTAAATGATAGGATAGTTTTTGTCTCAATTTAGGACCGTAATATATTATTTATTGCAAATTATGTATTTAGCTACCAGCTTTTCTGTGTTCTTGGCAAAGCCTTTTTACTAAGCCTTTTTTGACACCTCCATGGCTGAGCGACTTTAAGCACACGTTCTGGCAGCTTCTGGAGCGCAGTAAACAGGCAATAATTTTTCTTATCTTAATATATAAAAATTACGTGTCCCTGTGTTTGTGTCCAATGGACTCTTCAGCTACTGAACCGATTTTAACCAAATTTTGCACGCAGTTTCAGTTTGGTCCAACTTAAATGATAGGATAGCTTTTATCTCAATTTAGGACGGCACTATATTTTTCAATGCAAATTATCTATTTAGCTACCAGCTTTTCTGTATACTTGGCTAAAATTCTTTAAACATATCCGGAATGCCACCACATAATCTGCGGTTAAAAATTGGTTCACCCATAGTTCTTCTACGTAATTTAAATCCACCGAGATTATGCAATGGTACGCGTTTAGTTATCAAAAAAAAAAAAAAAATCACCGGGAACATTATTGAGGCAATCATTTTGACTGGCAAGTTTAAAGATGAATCGTTCTGTTGCCACGTATCCCAATGACACCGTCAGAATATTCAATACCCTTCAAAAGGCTACAGTTTCCCATTCGTTTAGCTGTCGCCATGTCCATTTATAAGTCCCAAGGACAAACAATGTCAATTTGCGGTTTAGATTTAGAAAATCCATGTTTTTCTCATGGGCAACTATAGGTCGCTTGCTCCCGTGTGGGAAAACCGTCCAATCTATTTTTGTTTACAAGAGACAGATTAACAAAGAATATTGTGCACCGATTAGTGTTGAGTTAAACTGAAATTAAAAATGCTTATAATTCAAAATATAACAAATAATATTGGTTAATTATCTACCCTACCTACATTATTAAAAAATAAAATGTTACAATAGCAATTAGCAAACTTTTAACTAACTCAATTGTTACAAGCTTGAATATAATATTTCTAAGTACTAGAATGCTATATTTTTTGTTGACTTTTTGTTTCTAGCAAACTTAGGAAATTTTTGTTCGATTGTTTTCATATTTTGAACTCAAATTCATATTTATATCAAGTTGATCTCTATAACGGTAATAAAGTTTTTCGTTTCTATTGAAACATTATAGTTTAACTCATACTTTAGCCACAGCAACGCGTGGCCGGGTCAGCTACTATATATATATATATATATATATATATATATATATATATATATATATATATATATATATATATATATATATATTAACATATTTTTAATTAGAAGTATAAAACTTTGCGAAAAATTTGTTGAAAAACTGAAGTAATGAGAAAATTCCCTAAAAACCCTGGGACCTTCATCAGGGGGACTCCCCTAGGGTAGGGAAAAGTGAAGTGAGATGTTTCTAGCCAGTTACAGGCAAAACGCCTAAAAAAGATACAACTTTTAGCCCCCGACATCTCACAGACAAGCATAAGGTCACTAGAAGTCCGAACTTAGAATTTGAAGAAATGAAGTAAACGGCTCTTGATTCTAAACGACTCATCTAACAGTCTTTGTTTTAGGTGTGATAATTCGTACTCAAACTACAGTCGAACCGTCAATTCAATCTCCCTGAAAAGGAATTACTGCTAAAACGAACTAAATCTCTGATCTCTATCCTACTGCTTGTAGTTTATTATTAGTCGAATAAAACGAGCTTCATTGATTTCAAAAGTCCCTTCGAGTTCGTTTTAACGAGTTTTGACTATTTTTAATAAAAATCATCAATAATAAAAAGATTAGTTTTTACAACATTTTTTTTCAGTGGCATACAAACGTCGAAATAGACGAAAATTTGAATCTTGCGTCGTTTAACACAAATGTTTCTTAAAGAAGTTGCTGATTCTTTTTGTTACAAATCATAAATAGCTTTCGAAGGACAAGAATATTCCCTATAAGCCGTAAAAGTAATTCTTCCTCGACATTTTTTCATTCATGCAACAAAATATATAGTAAAGAAGATTGCTTCGCACCATTTTTAGTCTCAGGAAAACAAAAGTGTTAGAAAATAGCTTTCAGACGAAAAATAAAGCGGACGAAGATTTCTTGAAGATAAAGAATTTATGAAATTCAACTTTTATGCAAGAAAACCTTCTTTGAAACTCGGGATTTACCGAAATTCTAAAACTTGCCGTAGGAGCAATTCTATATTTTTATTACGCTGTTTAACTTAAAAGAGAAACTGCTTACAAAATGCGATTCTGGTGTAAAATCCTCGATTTCCTTAAAATTATTCGCTGATATTTTTTTTCTTCTATTATTCAGCTTTGATAAAAAAAAAAATGTTGACAAAATCAATTTTTTGAACACATGTGCAATTTTTTTAACGCATTAGGGTCATTCCACGGAAAACGGTAATTTTTTCCCCTCACTTGAATCTTCATATATTTCATTTAAAAAAAAGAAATTCAAAAGGATAATGAACGAAATGTTGTTGCTTGAGAAATCGAGCACATATGTGTGACTTCTTAAGAAAAAAATTTCGTTGTTACCTATTACTTTTTAATGAAATATATGAAGATTCAAGTGTGGGACAAAATGGCTACTTTTTCATGAAATAACCAGAACATAATTTTTTTCATCAGTTTAAATTATTATTTCTCAACAAATGACACATATTTCATTTACACGGAAAAATTACCTTTCAAAATCTACCGCTTTTTTGTCATTGCTATGTTAATAGAGCAAAAATATTAACTAATTCACACAGCACATTACACGATGTTGACTTTGAACGTCCCGCACGTGACGCTTACAAATACAGTGAACTCTCACTTATACGCCGCCTCATTTATAAGCCTTTTTCACTTTTACGACAATTTTTACTGGTCCCAGTACATTCCATAGCAAAATAATTATAGTATCATTCGTTTATGCGTCGCTCTAAAGATAAATATTTCACTTATGCGCCGAATTTTCATTAAAATTAAAAAAATAATAATTTATTTTCTTTAAAAAATAAGCATTTTCCATCACTTTCCTCTTTAATCTTTCGTCTTTATTGCTCACGGAAGGCATTTTTTCCGCGTGAACTAGAGTTCGGAGAGGGACAATTATCTATTATGCATCGTTTTAAAGGGAACAGTTTGCAATTATGTATGCTTCAATTTTTGTTTTCTCTTTATCATTGTAGTTACGTTACAGTAATTGCCAAACCGTAGTAATCTGTCCCTTTTCTATAGAAACATTCTTATTCATTCTCTCATTAGAACCTATGTTGCGTTTTAGTCCTTTAAATAGCCTTGTTCACTTATACATCTCTCTCACTTATGCGCCTTTTTCCGTTGGTCCCTTGCTCCGGCGTATAAGTGAGAGTTCACTGTAAAATAAATTTAATACCAAAATTATAACTGTGTCAGGATTGACTTTGCATCAAATGTCAAGATTGAAAAATGTATTTATATTCCTGCTCAGTTAAGAAATAAAGAGATACAGCAAAATATTGGTGAAATTTTTGAGTCTGATTGTCCCGCACTTGACGATGGAATGGAACATTACTGCAATTGAAAATGGAATTTCTGCCGACTTTAAAAATCCAAAGAAACTAATATGTCTTCATAAACTGCACGCACACAAGTATAAATGTTATGAAGCGAATAAAGTAAACTGATAAATGTGCGTCGTATCGCTGAAGCGAATGTATCAATTTAAAATAATGATTTTCAACCTCTCTTGATACCAACTGGATTTTGTGAAACAATTTTGTAGAATTAAATTTTGTTATTTATTAAAGTAGCTGCAATCTTTTTTGTTATTAGCACTTTCTAAGATATTTAGCTACTTACGAATGTATTATATGATTCATGGCACAGTGCTAAAGCATGCGACTCGATACTGAAAGGTCCCAGACCCAGCCTTGTAACCTAATACATTCAGTTCGGAAGAGCATGAATAATCTGAAACTTTTTTATCGGAACTGGGTCGGTTTACTTTTTTTTTTTTTTTTTCACGTAAATTATCACCTTAAGTGCGGCTTTTCACGAAACAACACGATAACGACGAAAACTAATACGATAATACTAGAACGAGAAGTATACTATGTTGTTGTCTCAATTGCTCTATTTTTATATTCAACCAATATAGTTTCGCGAGCGATTCGCTCTCCTTCAAGAAAAGTAAACGGATGAATGATTAACAGGCAGACATGAAGCGATGGGTGCTTTCCAATAAAAATGGTCCGATAATGGAGGCGATAGAATCGTCATTGAATCGGTGAGCAAAGCATATGTTAATGAATTTTTCGTGCGCCAATATCGGATAGCTACAATAGAGAATTATTTATCGCTGTCGTGTCGGTAAGTGGAAAAGCTCCGTAAGGTCACCAGAAGATGTCCGACTGCAGGCACCAGAATCATCCTTGCATTTTTTTTTTTTTTTCATTCCATTTTTTTTCCTTATCCAATCCAACCAGTAAATTTTTGGAACACTAAATTATTCTTGTGTTCAAAGTGCTATCAAATTGGGATGCGAACAAATCGGAAATTTAAGTACTGTTTTATACATTGGTTATTTTTAATTACGTATTTAGGTTCAAAATTAAGTTTAAAAGATACAGTTAACTGCATTGGCACTATAAAATTAAGTACTCTCTTTTATTCGGATTTTTCAATTTATCGAGGAAAGCCAGTTCAGATTACTTTGGTTCACAGTTTTACTTGTATATGGTTTAGCATTCCTGTAACTATTAACAATAAATAAAAGTTAGTCTTACCCTTTTTCATTTTCAAAGAAATGATCGTGGTATACACTCAATTCTGAGAGCCAACGCGCTATATTTTAGTGTTATAAAAAAAACTTATTCTTATTTTTATCCACAACTTCCTTATAACAGATAAAACGAATCAAAATATAAGAATTTTTTTCAAGAGAAAATGTTCAATAAAATATGCAACTTACCACATCTAAGCAATTAAATACTTCAAAATACTTCATATATTTTATAAACACTAAACAGTGATCTTTATATGGGGTTACTTTCCAAAGCACCAAATAAAAATCACTTTACTGTTTTCCTCATTAATGAACAACGGAAACTCATTATAACATATTTTGCCTATGCTAAATAAGAAAGAGAAGTGACAAAAATTAAAAAGCAAACACCCGATCAAATCCCCCCTGATAAGCATGCGTAAATAGAGAGAAATAATTTTGGAAAACGTTATGGTTATCGGTTTCCGATACAATCGGAACTTGGAAAAGAAACCAAAGAAGAAAAATCCATTTTGGCGAGAAGTCAAACATTCAGCGTGAACAGAAGTCTTCCATTCGATAGTTAGGATGTCGTTTTTTATGCTTCTTAGATCGTATCACTCGTGCGTAACATCTGACACCCCCGATATGTGAGATCACGTAGCCTTCCTATCGTGAACGAGCAGCCGATATTCAATAAGGCTTACGGGACCGAAATGCTTTTCCGTCATCAGAAGTTATTTCATTTTGTAATCTTTCGTGACGCTCTTACTCTTGTATAGCTCAGCTTATTTTATGAATTAGATCTGGTATATGTTATTTAATAGAATTGATTAAAATAAGAAGAAACTGAATAAAGTTTGAAGAACTACTCGTTTGGAATTTATTTTTGAGATGTTAATATAAACATTCCACTGAGAATGAGATGAATTAATATTTTTGTGCAACAATGTAACGATGCCTGCCACCTTGTCTAGTGATGGTCAGAAATGTCTGACTCGGATAAGGATACTTCGTATTGAAGTCTCGAATCGGGCATGAATGTATTTTCCCTCTCTTGTCCTTTCTTTGTGTGAATGTGTTGTTGTGCTGTGAATTATTGTCTACTTAGTAAACGGCTCCTATGGCATGTGTGTACTATAGAAGTCGGACTTCACACCAAATGACGGTACAGTCAGATAAGTGAAGCAACGCACCGCAAATTGCCAGTCTAGCTACACACACAGCACAAGTCAACAACAATAACAACAAAGTAACGATAGTAAGCAACGTACGCAATTTTGAAAACTGATTGCAGACACGTGTTTCGGTGCATTTAGGAGCCCCTTTTTTCAAAGCAAAGAAGTGTGAGCTTTAAAACAAGAAAAAGCCAAAAGCTTTTCTCGAATGACTTATGATTTTAAAGCTCAAACTAAGTAGCATTGAAAGAGGGATTATTTAAGACCCCGAAACAAGTGTCTGCAATCAGTTTGCTAATTTGTGCTTAATATTCATTATTTACTATTGTTACTACAAGCCGCCTTGTCTAGTGATCAGAGAAATATGACTCGGATGGGGAGGTTTCGGGTTGAAATCCCAGCTCGGGCATGGATGTGCTGTCTGTCTCCTGCCATTGTCCTCTTTTTGCGTGAATGCGTTGCTGTGCTGTGAAAGGTTGTCTACAGTATAAATGGGTCCTTATGGCATATGTGTACTGTGGAAGTCGAACTTCACGCCAAATTACGATACAGTTGGGAAAGTGAAGCAGCGCACCCCAAATTGCCAGCCTAGCTGGCACAAGACAACAACAACAACTATTGTTACTGTACAGAGTGGTCTGAAAACTCCTCATCCATTTTATTTTCAACATTATGTCAGTTATGGTTGAATGATAGTTACCCAGGGCTATTTTGAAGTCTTAAAAGTCATATGCATTAGAGGAATATCATCCATGTCATAACACCACTGATTTCTGTACCAAATTCGCGCAAATGCCTTTTCGACGAAATATCTCCGAATCCCTGATGTTCCGTTAAATATCTGCGAAAACATGGCATAGAATTCAGCTGTGTTACGACGTGGATGGTTTTGAACTGTCGGACATTGCTCCTATACACTGAAGTGACAAAAGTCATGGGATAGCAATATGCAAATTTTCAGATGGCAGTAGCATCGCATAGAACAGGTATAAATGCGCAGTGCTTTTACAGAGCTTTCATTTCTGTTCAAGTTATTCATGTGAAGAGGTTTTAACGTGATGATGACCGCACGATGTGAATTAACAGACTTTGAACGCGGAATGTTAGTTGGAGCTAGACGCATGGGTCATGCCATTTCGGAAATCGTTAGAGAATTCAACATTCCCAGATCCACTGTGTCAAGAGTGTGCCGAGAGTATGAAATTTCAGGCATAACATCCCACCATGGACAGCGCAGTGGTCGACCGCCTGCACTTAAAGATCGAGACCGGCGACGTCTGCAAAGAGTCGTAAATTCTAACAGACAAGCAACACTGCGTCAAATCACCGTAGAAATCAATGTGGGACGTACAATGGACGTGTCTGCTAGAACTGTGCGGAGAAATTTGGATTTCTTGGGCTATTCCAGCAGAAGACCGACTCGAGTGCCTTTACTGACAGAACGACATCGCTTGCAGCGACTCTCGTGGGCACGTGAGCATATCGGTTGGTCCCTAGATGAATGGAAAACCGTGGCCTGGTCTGATGAGTCGCGATTTCAGCTGGTAAGAGCCGATGGTAGGGTTCGAGTGTGGCGCAGACCCCACGAAGCCATGGACCCAAACTGTCAGCAAGGCACTGTTCAAGCTGGTGGTGGCTCCGTAATGGTGTGGGCTGTTTTTTCATGGCATGGACTTGGTCCTCTAGTGCGACTGGACCGAACATTGACTGGAAATGCTTATGTGCAGCTACTTGGAGATCACTTGCAGCCATTCATGGACTTCATGTACCCAAACAACGATGGGATTTTTATGGATGACAATGCGCCATGTCACCGGGCCACAACTGTTCGCAATTGGTTTGAAGAAAATTCTGGACAATTCCAACGAATGATTTGGCCACCTAGATCGCCCGACATGAATCCCATTGAGCATTTATGGGACACCATCGAGAGGTCTGTTCGTGCCCAAAATCCTGCCCCATCAACGCTTTCACAATTATGGACGTCTATCGAGACAGCATGGCTCAATATTCCTGCAGAAGACTTCCAACGACTTGTTGAGTCCATGCCACGTCGAGTTGTTGCACTTCGCCGGGCAAAAGGAGGGCCGACACGATATTAAGAGGTATCCCATGACTTTTGTCACTTCAGTGTATTTTACTTATCGTATTTTTTTCGTACGTATTAATGTTAGTTACCTTCGGTTGTAGGAAACCAAATAAGAATAGCAATATGGGATGAGGCTGTGATCTTAAACTGGTGAAGTGGGGTGTTTAACACCCCAGTTGAATTGGACCCATTCATTCAAAAGTTTTGTGATGTTTACACGCATGGTATCATATAAGTCTATATTACTCTGTGAAAGACTGAAAATAGTATATTGTGGCTCTGATAAGTAGCACCATGACCATAACTATGTTTAATTCTTTGGGGGGAGGGACATAATGGGTAAGGGTTAACATCAAGCAGTTACTTTGACAGTAGAATTAATACTCAAATCCACGCCAATAACACATACCTTTTTAACTTTACTCTCCATAAGAAGCAAACATTGTGAAGGTCAGAGCTCTTTATCAAAGCCATATTATAAATATTGATATTCAATGGCGAATGTCAACATTCACAATGCAAAGACATTGGCGAAAAACCTTATACTGCCGGAAAGACCGTGTTCATCAGAAATATCCGGTGAATCATCGTTGAAAGTTGGCATTCTCCAATTTTATTTCTTAAATTGTAACATATATATATATATATATATATATATATAGAGAGAGAGAGAGAGAGAGAGAGAGAGAGAGAGATAACAGAAAACGCAAATAAAACATCATCACTTCACCATTTAAAAAAGAAAGCTTTTATTTAGAAAAAAATTTCTGTATATTTTTTCAACGTAAAAATTAACTCAAAATAAATGTTTAAAATATTTTTTTTAAACCCAGCAGGTGAGAATAATAAAGTAGCTGTTTTTAAAAAGAAGCAGTTTAAGAATTCTTTACACGAAAAAAAAAGTTTAGAAAACTCACTTTAGTTTTTTCATCAAATAAAATATTCAGTTCCTCTACTTTTGCTTCGGTCTAGATATTTTATTAACCGTTCACTCAGTTCTTATCCAATTTTGGAAGAATATTTTTCGTTCCAACGTTTCCAAAAAAAAAAATAAATAAATAACAATCAAGTTCTGAAATGTAATCTTCAACAGCTTACCGCGATTTTAGAGTTCAGAGATTTGAACTAATTTGCAATATACGTGAAATGTTTTTTTGTATCTTCCAATCAATACGCTGGAGGCAAAATGGTTTATTCGTTACATGAATAATTTATTCACCCTTGAAAAATATAAAAACATAAGTCTGAAAAGTTTCTTATCTTAGATTTTATAATATTTTTGTTTTCACTAGAAAACAAATAAGATGTTTTTTTCGTAATTCACGTCTAAATATTTTAATTTAGAAATAAAATTCTGTTCATTTCATATCTTTATGCGAGACAGAGTTTCCTGAACTTTTCTATTCAGAGGAGTTTGATGATTTTTTTTTTCTGTTTCTCGTGGACCCCCTACCTAGAAAAAGTTACTATTGTTTATTTATTTATTTTTTTGTAAACTTTTGCATACTTATTTAGCAATCATTAACTTTCTTGCCATATTTTTTTTTTACATATGCAGATATGTTATAGTCAAAGTTTCGCTATGAAAAGTAAAACAATACACAGTGAAACCAAATTAGCAATTTTATAACGAAAAAATAATTAACTTTAATGTAAAATTAGCAATTTTATTTGCAAAACTGCTAATTTTACAGCTTATTACGGTGAAAATTACCGTTTTAAACCGGAACCTCTGCTGCCAGTATTATACTGTAAAAACAACAGGCGCTTTTTTTTTTCAGTGTACATTTAAGTGATAACTTGCTTAAATGAAAAACAGGCTCGTAACCCCGATTTTCATTTCATGTATCCTCATTTTTTTTTTCCTTTCATTCACATTGACCCCTTGGAAGCTGGCATGGACAATTGGGGGTCGATGTGGACAACTTTTGAAACCACTGCTTTAAATGTTTCATCATTATTCATAAAAAAATCAACTTGTTTTACAACCAAACCATTCCCTATGTTTGAGTGGCACTAGTTAAAACGTATGCAAAAATATTTTTACAGAATAAAATGATCTTACAGTAAAAATTTGTTGGAATTAAATTTTATTTAATATTAAAAAGACAGAGAGCCGTGACACATTAAGTTTTCAGCAAATTTACTACCATTACAAATGAAAAAGATTTCTAAAAATACCATAATTTTTTTTAACATATTAAGTTTCATGATTTATTAATGCATATCATATAGCATCAACCAATACTAAAGCCAATGTACAAAAGAAAGTAAACAATTTAGATTAACAAGACACAAAGTAAAGAAGTCTTAACGCAAAATCAAGTTCCAAGTGCTTAAAGGAAATCTGAAATATTCACAACGAAAGCTAAAGGTTGTTAAAGATCAATTTACAGCAGTAGCAAATATCGCATATAATTAGCAAGGAAAAAAAAACTTCTGAACTCCAAAATGAGTCATCAACTCTTTTTCACTTGATCGATTCATCATCTTGGGCAGGAATTTCAGACAGCTGATAAAGAATGTAATGAAGTCTCAATTGAGTTAGTTTTATATATATATATATATTTTTTTTTCTTTTATTAGGCAAACGAATTTTGTCTTTTGTTTTTGTTTATTTTTTTTTACTGGGCAAATGAAGAAAATTGTTTATTGTTCTCACTATGACATCGTATATCGTAAGAAGGCAAACTATTTTCTTTTTGCTCCGTTCGACCAGCCACATGACCTTAGAAATAAGAAGCCTTTAAAGTATGAAATACATCTGCGATTATTTATTAATTTGGACTTGGTTAGTAGAAAAATCAGACCCTTCAGGCAAAAATTAGTTCTTTACAGTGCTAAATGAAAATGGAGAAGAAGGTTGCAATGTTAGGAAGTACGAGGTCAAGTACGACTATATATGTGTAACCAAACTTGATAGCGTATTTTTAAAAAATACTTTTTTTAATGACTAGGATTGAATTAGTTTTATTTTTCTCTTGCTCAAAACATTCAAACAAGAAAGCTGCATTTAAAAATATTAATCAAAACGAACTATTTTACAATTTTGGTTCAATTGGACCCATTTGGAAATGAAAGTACTACAGAAAGATCGAAAACCACATGCTAATATTTTCCAAAATACCTGCCACAGCCATGGGAAATTACATTGAAAGATAAGAACGAATTGACTACTAAGAACAATTTACTACATCTAAGAAGACAGTTGGGTCATTTATTTGTCAGTTATGGTGCTGAGTGCCGGAAAAGAAGTCACATATAATTTGATCAACTGCTGAAGCACTATTGCTCTTAACTTATTCTTCTGTGTACCTAATTTTGCATGAAATGCTTTAGTGTGTGGGAGAAACTTAATTAGCTGCCAGGACACCGAACTTCCCACCAAGCGTTCTCTCTAAATCAACAGCTGGAAATGAAAGATCTAGCTTTCCTCCTCCCTTGGTGGTTTCGATTATTTATGAATTATTTGGCAAATGATACGTTGAGCTTTTGCATTTGCATTGTAATTCCGTGCTTAGTTTTTAGATTATTTAAATGTATGACACATACTACATTTATTAAGGTGTAATTTTTAAAATTTGGTGACCATCCTGATTTTTTTCCGCGTTTTTGCCCTTTATGCCCCAAATTAATTTAGCAATGAATTTTTATATATATTTTTGGTTTTCTTAGTTGAAAATACATCAAACAACATATATAACAGATTAAAAAAATTTTAAAATCAGAAGGGTCTAGCCCCCCCCCCTCCGCCTTAGGGCCCCTAAGAAAACTGTTTCCGATTGCAGGTACCATCTGTCGACCACTCAGCAAAGTACAAGGAATGGTATTTTCAAGTACCAGCATGATTCCAACCATTTAGGATTCATAACACTAAATTAAAATTAGCGGTACTACTAAGTCCATTCGGGGCATAAACTGTTAAAGTATCTAAAAATTAATTTTAAAAGTTACTGTATTTAAGATACGTCGCAACGGAAGCAAATACCTTTAAGCGTGCTTGAAAATCATGAAAAATACATATTTCATAATTGATAGGGAAAATAACAGAGACTCATTACGAATCTGAACTATAACATTAAGAGCAGATATTTCAGGTTGCTGCTGCCGACATCTCACACAGGCCTGTTCGGCGTTACTTAAAATGTGAGGAAAGTCGTAGAATTTACAAAACATTGAGTAAAATATAGATCTAATTTAGCGTATAATACTTTGGGCAGAAATTCTTAAATTCGTTGAAAACTTCTTGGAAAGAGGCAATATCACATAGATCTCAAGTGTAGGGTGCGATTAGTATAAAATGGTCACGAAGAATTTCTTTTCATTATTTCAAAAATTCTTAAACCCGACTGTGTGTTTCATACATACTGATACTTTTTGGCTGATATTTTTTGATGTAACACTCATACAAAACGAGGTATTGTACTATACAATACTCTAATAACATCAAGGCGATAGATTTCTCCTGAAATTAAGCAAGTGATATTTCGAGTTTTCTCTATTAATTGGCAATGCTATTAATAGTAGAAAGTCGTGATTTAGGAGGAACTGAACAATGTCTATGTGCCTGAATAGAAAAACTAAAAAGTTTGCCAAGTTTATTTTTTCATCAAGATTAATGGTATTTTCGTCAACTACCAATGACCATTCACCGACATCGTGTGAGCCTTGCAAAAGTTTACTGTAATTGTTCAAACTGTTTATGCTTCGAAACTGCTTGTCTCAATATTTTGAATTTTTTAACTTATTTACATTTTGAGGTTTGATTCCAATTATTTCTGGATTTTTGAAAATATTTTTAAAACCCTCTACCATCTCAAACTCTATACTGACTTACTTTCGTATTCGAAGCAGAAATCTCAAATAATATCAAAATGCTTTGAAACTACTGAAATTTTACTACAGTAAATGTTCATAATGGTTTTCCAAAAATATTTTATTTCATTCTTTTTAGCGTAATTGCACTTAAAATAATCAAAATATAGTTAAAAAACCATGCAGCTGTTCAAAAAAAATCCTTGCAGACCTGTACTCGATCTCATTCCATCAGGAACTTCAACCCGAAGCGTTTAACCACTTGACCATCGCATCGGGTCGCTCACTGCAGTAAGGATTTACGATAGCACATATTGTTTTAAATAACATGAAATTTTAGTTTTTCGATTTCTTGAATTTGACGTAAATGCAAGGTATAAAATACAGAATTTTATAAAGGTACAAAAATTAACATAATTGATTGTGTATATAATTCTTGAAAAAATAATATAAGTGCCGCAAATCAAAAACCGTTTATTGCCACAATCGATTCAAAGCCCCCAAAAATGGCGCAAACGTCCATAAGAAAATTCTACAGCATCGAAGGATCCCATTGCCAATTTTGACAAAGATCCGATCAAAACTGTCATTTTGTACTATAAAAAAATACGGGGTAGATCCCCATGGGGAGATGTACCTGCATAAGGACATTGCAATCATTAAATCATTCAAAAAGAAAAAAACATGCAGATGTTCAAAAAACTCCTTGCAGACCTGGACTCGATCTCATTCCATCAGGAACTTCAACCTGACGCGCATACCCACTTGACCATCCGGTCGCTCATTGAGTTATGGATTTACAATTGTTTTAAATGACCATGAAATGTTAGTTTTTCGATCATAACTTTTTTTCTAGTGAACAAATATCGTCATATGAGTACATGGTACCTGAGTTGCACCATCTCCTATCGATTTAAAAAAAAAATCGTTCAAATCGGTTCAGTAGATCAGATGTTATGTGCGAACAAACAAAAAAAAGTATACGCTTTGAATTGAGAACCTCCTCCTTTTTTGAAGTCGGTTAAAAAAAAATCGTTCAAATCGGTTCAGTAGATCAGATGTTATGTGCGAACAAACAAAAAAAAAAGTATACGCTTTGAATTGAGAACCTCCTCCTTTTTTGAAGTCGGTTAAAAAATATTATACACTTTATTTCCCTCAGTTCAAGAATCTTTTTTGTTTAATTTGATCAATTTACAGACTTATACTATAGAAAATTAATGTTGTTTTTACAGTACAATGCAGCTAATTTTATTGTAATAAACTATAAAATTGCTAACTTTACAGTACTAAACTGTAAAATTACTAATTTGACAGTTTATTACCGTACATTTTAGCTTTAAACTGGAACCTCTGCTGCCAGTATTATACTGCTGTTTTTACTGTATAATACAGCTAAATTTTACAGTACTAAGCTGTAAATTTTCTAACTTTACAGTACGAAACTGTAAAATTGCTAATTTTACAGTTTATTGCTATGCATTTTACAGTTTTAAATTTTAACCTCGGCTGTCATTATTATACAGTAAAAACAACAGTTAATTTTTTGTAGTGCAGGTGTTCGGTTAAACTCCTCAAAATTCATTAGGTGTTAAATTCATCAAATGGCGAGGAGGAATCAAGTGGTGTGTCTTTCTTAATCTCTGTCATCTTTTTTTTAAGTGTCTGCCAGTTTTAAATACTCTTTTCTCAGCAATCTCTTTAATTCCGTGAACATCAGTAACAAAACTCATAAATCGCAAAATGATCGACTTACAACGAAAACACAACGGCACAGAAATGCAAAAGAGTGACTTAAATGCTATGAATTATGTTTTTCATTATGTAAATGAAGTGCATTTTTCACCGATAACTCTCATTACGACTGAAATATTGAGATTTAATTACTTGACTCACACCCTTGAAATATAGTTTCCCATATTTTAACGCAAACAATTGAATCTTTAGAATTTTCGCATTCTAATTTGTAACAGAGATAAATAATTTTAACTCTGCAAGAAAGTCGTTAAAGCGCACTATTTCACTAAAGTCATTTCTCAAATGACGTACTTAGAACTTTTCATTAGAGTAGTTCAAAGAATATGGTGCGTATTTCTTAATAGCGAAAATAGGGTATGGTTATAGCAGTAAGACACTTTTTTTCTGAACTCCAGTTGGTAGTACACTCACAAAATCAGTAAGATAAAGAGACAAAAGAGGGGATTTCTTCAGGACTCGAAATTAAACTACATCAATATAAGGAACGAGCATTGTTTTGAAGTATCAAAAAAAATCACTTTCAATATCCACAACTACTGGTTCAAAGCTAATTTTTGTATTTTTTAATATCTTAGCTTTTTCCTGACACATTACGGTTCAAAATTAATTTATTAAAACATTATCATCTATTTTATGATTTGAACTTTTTGCATTTATATTTTGCAGTTCTCCTCTATTCATTAGCTTTTGATGTGTAACGTATAACTGTTTCCAATTCGATTGAACGTATTTATCAAAACATTCATCACAAAAGATTGTTTATACATTCGCTAAGAACAAGAGGAAACAAATGGTTAATTAAACAGAATGTAGTATGACATGTTGGAAGCACATTAATTCATATCCCCCAATAAAATGAAGGATTTTAAAGAGGATCTTTCAATAACACCCCAGAAATATTCTAGATGTAAGATTTAAATTTCAAAATTTTTAGAGTAAATGACCATCAAAATTTCATAATACCCAAAAAACTACCATCCTTAGATTACTCACAAACAAAACCAAAGTGTAAAAGTTTAAGTAAAAAAATATCAAAATTGTTTCTTTAAAATGGCATCTTAACTTTATAACTTTCACATTACTTCTTTCACTTGTTTTGCTTCACACCTACTACTTATTGCACTAAACATATTTTCCGTTTTTTCTGTGAACAAATATTGTTTACTTTCGCTCTTATTGCACTAAATATGTTTTTTCTTGACTCAAAACCTTTGATTACTTTCATATTTATTACATTAAATATATTTCTCTTAACTTCCTCAACTTTCCTTAATTTCAATTTCTTATATTTTAAGTGCCATGGAATTGATTGGAAAACGATAAATGAAAGGACAGAAATCTCCCACTTAAAATTTCGACGGTAAAAAGAGCCTCTTCGCTCATTAAGATTAAAGAACGGTAAAGTACAGTCAGATTTTCCTTTACTTCTGGAGAAACTCAGAATATAACTCATTAGCTTTTCTCAATTTTAATTTCGGTTCAAAGTTATGAATATCTTACAGAGTAATCCAGCCCTAACAGTATTGTCAGTAATACTTTTGGCTTAAATTCAACAGATTTATCTCCTACCACTGGGTTTCTTATTTTTCTTCTGTCATTCTTTCCTTACTTATTTATTTATTATTTTATTTATTTATTTATCTATTTATTTTTTGAACTCATTTATTTATTATTTTTTTGAACTTATTTACTTTCGTGTTAGTACATTTTACAGATATATACTTCAAGAATATCACGTTATTTGCTTCAGAAAACTCAAAAAATCATCTTTCGAGCAGATGAAACGAATGATTAAATTAGAAAAGAAATCTTTAATTTATGGAATGGGATTATATTCCAAGTTCATTATTTGTTCGCACTTTTGTGAAATATCAAATCTCAATAACCACTCAGATGATAAGTTATAAACTAAGTTTTGAAGACAATGAGAAAATCGTCAGGAAGCCTAAATGAAGTTAAATGAAAGAGATGGAACGCAAATCAGCTCATTTCTTACTTCAATGACCATTCGAAAGCTTCTTATTCTCTCGCTCCCTCTCTCTCTCTCTCTTTCTCTCTCTCATTTTTAAGAGTTATGCAACCAATTCAAACCTTTCAATAAAAATGAAAGTTTAATAACTGTATATCATTTTAATTTTGCTCTAAAATCACCTTTAATATCCACAGATTGTGAAATAAAACATTCAGCATTTCCCATGAATGCGCTGCTTTGAAAAAGGTTTAGTTGGTCAAGAGGTTTAGTTGTTTTAAAAAATCCCAAAGGAATTAAATCTAACATAAAGCCAGTTAAATTACTATGCAATGAGACTAAAAATAGAGTTAATTTCTTGCGGGAGCTTTGGAGAGTTCTTTCGCATATTTCCTCTTCGTGAGATTTTTGAAGTGAAATTTTAAAAAGCTTTTCATTCTTATTATTTTTCCTAATACGAAGATAACTGGAAATTGTAAAAACAAAAACTAATACGCATTACTCAAAGATCTTAAGCAATATGTTTTGTGTTCATTTCAGTAAACGTTCATGCTTTATTACTGTAAACCTAAGTCTCTAAATACAACAAAATGCCTTGTCAAGTGAAATATAGGGCTGCTGTAAGGGGCTGTTGATAAGTGTCACCCTTTTTTTTTTTCAAGATACTTGACCCCCATTCCCTTTGTCACAAAGTGTCAACCTTCACCTCCCCCCTCCCCTCCAGCATGTGACGCTATTTTTCATAGGCATATCGTTGTTGAAAATGTAATAGCACACATTTTGTTACAACCTCCCTCCCGTTTTCACAGAGTGTCACACTTCTCCTCACCCCTAACCTACTTTTTGTCACATATGTGACGCTATTTTTCATAAGCATATGGTTATTGAAAATGTGTGACGTCACACTTCTTAATACATCCTCCCTCCCTTGCCACAAAGTGCTACATTTCACCTCACCCTCTCCCCTCCCCTTTGTGACATGTGACGCTATTTTCCAAAACATATTGTTATTAAAAATGTGTGATGTCACACTTCTGGTTACATCCTCCTTGTCACAAACTATCTCAATTTTTCGCCCTCCCCCCCCTCAAAGTGGGACATCATCTGAAAGATGAAAAAACGTTGTGATTTGTAAGTAAATATGTTGGCGAAAATGAATTATTTGCAATATTTATTAAGTGAAACTACACACTATTTTTCAAAGTACAGCATTGGCTTACATTAAAATTATCAGAAATTATATTTGCTAAAATAAAGATTAAACGTGTTTCCTACGTAAAATACGTAAAAGTCTTTCAAAAATTAGAGTAAACGACTAATTTGAACCAAACTAAAAATGCACTCGTGCTTATCTGAAATTACCACGTACTGCTAAATTATTGCCATATATGCCTTACTTATGTTGATGACTTATTTGATTCTAATAACTTATTCGATGAATGGGAAAATATCTAACATACTGAAATTTTCGTTAAAGTTGCATTTCCAGGGCATTTAGAAAATGAATGCTCTGTTACAGAATAGAAAATAACCTTTGTTTGATGGCCGGAATAAGTTACAAGTACGACTACTTGGCTGTTAGCGTGATTATAAGCGTTTTACCTACGTTGATATCGATTCGTAAGAACAGAAGAACTTTCTAACGCTCAGAGCACCGACAACGAAATCAATCTTAAAACAGGAGAATCTCTAAGCAATCTTAATTTTACTTCTCTTTCCTTATGAGGGCATTCAAACGTTTACTAATAAGTTAGGGCATATTGAAAGTTTAAATTTTAGTTGAAGTAAGTTAAAGGCCGTTGTAATCACACTTAACTCTATAACGGAATAAAAGTCATGGCATACAAAATGATTTATAGGTATTATTTCAAAATAAAAACTCAATGACGCTTGACGAAATTTCAAAGTCATTTATTTTAAAACTCATTTTATAATTTTATCATTACGTACTACAGATGATCATTTTGGATCCTTGGAAAACTTGTGCTTTTAAACAGTACTGTTCTTTAAAAATTCAACTTGTGTATATGAATGTGGTTTTTTTTAAGTTTTAAATTGAAATTAAGACCAATATATATGGTTTCATAAAATTTCTATTACAATTTGAAAAAATACCGTCA
The DNA here is from genome assembly GCA_038373865.1 of Uloborus plumipes. Classification (NCBI taxonomy): domain Eukaryota; kingdom Metazoa; phylum Arthropoda; class Arachnida; order Araneae; family Uloboridae; genus Uloborus; species Uloborus plumipes. Next base: position 63,756 of record JAXGGA010000417.1, on the reverse strand, counting down.
AGTATGTTTAATTTGTAGTAATTTGTTATTTATTCATTTATTTTTTAAGTTTACTTTTTATAGTACCGAAAAATTAATTTGAATGCGATGACACCCATTGCTTCTACAATGTCATGAGAGTATAGTGTAAAACTAGTTCTACAGTGCGATGCAAAAATTTAGACATAGTGCAAATACATGAATAAAAAGAAAACTATTTAGCGAAATACTTTCAAATTTCTACTGCAGGGTGACAATATGGTCCCAAATACATATCTGGAGATTTTAAAAATATAACCTAAACGAAAAGTGGAATTTACAAAAGACTTTTTTTTTTTTTTTGTCGCAAAAGTTTAGGCACACAAGTCAGATTTTATGCAAATATCTCTTGAAATGTGATTGGCGTAGGAAAGGTGGGACATTTTACTTCGAATATAAAGTGCAGAAATTGCTGAATGAATAATCCAAATCCCAAAATGTCTGTAGTTCTCGTGTAAAGAAGATAAGAAAGTTTGGAATCCGAAATTTCAAAATGAACACACTTCTAATTTTTCGTCTTTTAAATCGGCTCTCGTATGGCCAGTACATTGTTTTTTCTTCGTGGAGAGCAAATTCAAACATGCGTATCGATCAAAAAGGCCAAGAAACTTATATTTCTTAAGGATGAAGGTATTTAAAAAACGGCTCGAACTGACGATTAGCCCCTTAATTCTACAAAACTTCAACTTGGGTTCAAAACAGCACGTGACAGCATAAATAGATGAACAACTGAATCGGGATGCATCAAAAAAACAAAGAATGGTGCTTGAGCCTTTTTGGAAACAGTGTTCCAAATAATAATTAAATTCTTAAAAAATTGAAGAAGAAATATAACATTCCGGAGAAAAACTGAAACAATACATTACCGTTTTTCAGAAAACTCTGTTGCTCAACTTTTAATCTTAAAAATATTTCTTTGTAACTTTCTTATTGTTTAAAAACTGATAACAAAAAGGCAACTGTTGAGCACAACCTCGAAATAAATTTCACTTTCTAATTACTTTATTCATTTTGCATGCTAAAAAACAAAATAAGTAATCAATGATTTTCAATTATGCTGGAATTTCAAGATCGAATTAATATTTAAGAAGGGAGAATTTTACGCTGATAAATGATGTTTTTTTGCTTAATGTTTTTTTCTTTTGTTCTCATATTTTAATCCTATGAAGCATTAAGTTAATGCTGAAGAATCCAATTTTTGAACTATTTTAAAATGTCGAAAAATGCTTTTAATGTTTACCTTAGAGAGTATTTCATCAATTTTGAAGTAATCTTAAATTGAAAAAACTTTTAATTTCAAGACTTCAAATGCGGTTTTTCAATGTTTTAAAGAGTTCTTCGTCTCTTTTTTTTATTTTTATTTTCTTTTAGTTTTATTTATTTATATATTTATTTAATATTTGAGCATACAGATTCATTTAAATTATAAAAATGATAACAGACATCTTTTTAATATGAAACTATTATAAAGTTTGCATTTTTTGTATCATATTAAAACATATTGACATATTTTCCATATAATAGCACATTTCTGTGTAGTAGATCAATACATTTTTAGCAGCCAGACACGAAATCACCATTGAATTTATTTTTTATAGTTGAATTATATACGTATAAATTTGATTTATAGGATTTTGCTTTGAATACTAATACCTCGTTAGTAAATTGATATTTCTTTCTTTAATTTTCAAAGCAAAACCCGCGCTCTCAGATGTGTCCTTTTTAATCTGAATGACTTACTGAACGATAACTTATTTAAGTACTGGATAATTGAATATGTTGAAATTACTAAAATACAAAAAATACTAAGGTCATAAGTAAAATAAAACCAGGACCTATTAGTAATGAAAATATGCTAGAAAGTCACCTTATTTCATTTTGCCTCAGGCAATCTAGCTTATAGTTATAAACGTAAAGCTTTACTTTGCGTGTAAATTTAATAAAGTGCAGTGAGCGTTTTGACGATTTAGATTTAGGAGAGACATCTAAGTTTCATACATTTTTAAGCTAAAATCGATTCTTTCTGCCTTTCAAAGAGCAGTACTTTTCAATATTCATGACCTGTTGAATGCTGCTTCTATTTAGCATACCCGTGCAATAACTTTTCTATTCTGCATGTAAATTTCTTCCTTACCCAAACTAATTACTTTAATGCATATACATATTTATAAACTTCGACAATTTTAATATAGCATATTTAAGAGCCGTTTTTTTTAAGAATCAGGCACTCAAAAAACTTGACATTTTTGATTTTGCTCAAAATTTCAGAATATGGTCTTTGCTCAAAGTTGCATTAAAAAACTATTTTTCGTATAACTTTGAGTGACCTCTGACCTTTGCGCCAAGAGTCGGCCACAAATATTTATGTACTTACAGTTAGTGGGATATAGTAGAACACAAAATTATTGTCAGTTTCACGGTTTACTCCTAAAGCAAAAAGTATCGGCTTATCTAAGTTGGTATGTTTTTATTGAAAAAAAGAGCATGGTCCAACTTTGACCTCCCAAAACGGAACGGAAAAAAATTTTTTTGCAAAAATAAAAAACACGTGTTTAATAGTTTTAAATAAGACCATATTCTGAAATTTTCAGCGAAATCAAAAATGTCAAGTTTTTTGACTGCCTGATTCTTAAAAAAACGGCTCTTAATGCATTTCACCTTTCCCAGGAAATTTTCGGTTGTGAAGGCTTGTCCAAGCTGTGCCGTATAGCATAAACATGTTAACTGAATTTTTTTGCATCTTGATAATTTACGATGTTTCATTAGGAATCGGGAGAGGTGTCCATACTTAAAAAGCAAATTACATAGGTGACACGAAATGTTTCGGGCCATATGCAAGAAAACAAATCACTTCACCAATTTTACAACTGTATGCTCATTTTTAACTGTTTATGACTTGTTTGTGTGCCATTTGAGTATTAGGAAAAAAATAACAAACTCATTTACTTTTTTTATCCTAATTTTACATTGCAAACTAATGATAACAATATATCAATAACTGCATGAACCTAAAGTTAACAACAGATATCGAAAATAAAGAAAGCAGTGCATCCCAAAAAAATTGCAATTTATGAGGATATGGATAATATAATAAACTTTGAATCTGTTAATCCAGAAAATGGAAGCGTGTCTTGATTGCATCGATTGCTAGTTTTGCTCCCGGTTTTTCAATAAAAATACAACGTACAGAAATCCAAAAGCATATCTGTACGTTTTTGAATAAGTAAAAATACTATCACAACTAAGGTAAAATATGAGCTGTCTCTCAAAACGATCGCTTAAAGGTATGTTTTGAACGCTAGTTGCATTCAAAAAGTAATAATTTATCCTTACCAAAATTTTACTCTCTCTCTCTCTCTCTCTCTCTCAAAGGAACTTAAAATTATTGAATTTTGTGTAAGAAAATGAAAACTGATTGAAGTTAAGGACGTTGTTTTTCGTTCACGTAACTATAAACAAATAAATTATACAAAAGTGTTTTAAATATATTAAACAAACGCTGTAATTAATGAGCAGAATGTGCGAATGAGAACTGTTCAATTCAATCATTTAAAAACGAAAATGATCAATTAAATAACATAATTCCTTGAAGAGTTACCTGTGTGTTTAGTACTTTAGTCTCATTAACTTGATTACTCTATCACTTATCCAAACTTTATCATCGCATTTCTATTCAATTACGCTGCACTATTTAGAAATAATTTACAATTACTTCATTAAACTTGAAATTGCTCAAAGGATTTTTTTACGTGAAAATCTTCCTTTTCCCCTATTCCCTTTCCCACCTATTACGAAAATAGAATCCACTAGCTTTTAGTCTTTAGATCAATAGAAGAAGCTCGCTTTACGGACTTTGAGAACCGGAACAGATGACTGAAGTGAGAGCTGATGATGCTATTTTCTCTCATGAAAATTGAAGCGTACTTTATTTCCCCCTGTGGTTTCCTATTGTAAAGACCTTTAGTGAAGTCTGAGAAATATTTGTTGGATAACTGATGCAATAAATATAAACAAAATCTCACGATGAGTAATGTGGTAATTACTTCTTGTGTTTCATTTATGAAATATGTAAAATTTGAATGTATGATAAATAATTTATAAGTATTTATAACATATTGGTCAGAGTACGTTATAAGGATATTTTTCCTTCCTTCAAACTTTACTTAAGTTTGACGATTTGAGTAGGAGAGAGTGAGTGAGATAGTTTATTTAAATTCTCATTATGGGCACTACTACATACCTAATTTTGTCTGCAAAATCCAACATAATTATGAGAAAATTCACCATGCAAATGGCATGCATGATATTCAACTCACAAAAATGGAGCTATGGCTATAAGGAAACCCATTTTTTCACGCATTTATTTCCTACACACTAAAAAATAGATCAATTGTCATTCTAAATGCCTTTTTATTGCAAACTACTCTGCTTTCGCCAATAATCACCCTTTACTGTCTACGAAAATGAATCATTTGTGATATACACAAAAAAGAGGTGTTTTTATGATACTTTAACATCATCTTTACTAACAAAACAGAAAGTTTATCTTTATCTGAAATTCGGCATGCAATTAGCTTAGAACGTGAGAGTGTGCACCTTGGGAAGTTTTCTTTTACCTTCCTTCAACTTAGTTCTTTCAATTAATTTTTTTTTGTCTAAAATATCACACAACGTCTTTCCCAATAAGGTGGGGGGAGAGAAATCTCAATCACTGCTTATCTTCTTATACCATTTGAAGGGAATGGGGCTCACTTCAAGATGAAGTTTATTCCAAGTTCTTAAGTTATAAGAGTTATAAGAGCTTCTATTATAGCAAAAATCCGAGGCTAAACTGCATTCATTACGTAGTTACACAGCGTGAGAAAGACCTTTACGATTCTAAACATTAATGACAAAAAACTATTTTTTTTTTTAAGCACTTTCAATGTCCCTGTGTGTGAGCTCTTGCTAGTAGCACAAAGAATCTCGAGTCTGTACTCGATTTCCTTCCAAGAGTTTTTCAACCTTTGGGGTGCAGCAGTGAGGATATTATTCTTTATATATGTTAATTTAAAACGAAAATATAAGAAACAGAAGAAAAATTAGGTTAGATTTCTTCTTTCTTTTGCAGAAAACTTCACTTCATTTCACCAAGTATTATTTTTGAACTTAATGTGTTTAGAATGTTTAGAATGAAGATCGGAGTACTTAGAAGCTTTGAATTTAAAAACGAGTTTGCAAACGTTACTTATGACCGTTTTTCCATATTTAAGAGCTATATTATAGAAGTAAAGAGGGAGTGAGGGACTGTTATACAGGGTGTCCACTCCAATCGTGGACCAATAGCTAATTTCTAAACCGTTAGATATAAGCATATAGTTTATTTATGAAAAAATCTCCAAATTACGAAAGGAATTTTGGGTCTATTCAATGTTTTTCAAAAAATCAAATTTTGAAAGAGTTACGAAATTTAAATTTTTATACAGCCCCCCAGTCCAATCAATCATATTTAGTAAAACATTCTTGACACTGTAACGTTTAAAACTAAAAAAAAATCACTCTTCTACCACAAAAATTGACCGAGTTATGACGTTTTGAAAAATCAAGATTTTGAAGGATTTCGCATGCGGTCCCTTAAGCGATCTCTCGATGACGTCATGAAATAATGCAAAATCTTGATTTTTCAAAACGTCATAACTCGGTCAATTTTTATGGTAGAAGAGTGATTTTTTTTTAGTTTTAAACGTTACAGTGTCAAGAATGTTTTACTAAATATGATTGATAGGACTGGGGGGCTGTATAAAAATTAAAATTTCGTAACTCTTTCAAAATTTGATTTTTTGAAAAACATTGAATTGACCCAAAATTCCTTTCATAATTTGGAGATTTTTTCCTAAATAAACTATATGCGTATCTCTAACGGTTAAGAAATTAGCTATTGGTCCACGATTGGAGTGGACACCCTGTACTTAAAGAGGGTTTTTTCATTTTATGTACTGTCGACTGTCGACAATTTGAAGTCTTATAAATCTAATATTCCTTTATCACGAAGTTTTAATTTGGCCCCAAAATAAAAGTGTTTTCAATACAAAGGTGGTTTCGTATCTCGAATGTACTCTTTTTAAGTTGAAAATTTTTACGAAAGTTTAGCTTTCATTTTATGAAAAAAATGCAGCTAAAAGAGTTTAAAAATTTTCTTTTTCCTGTAGCACATTGCTATGCTTATCAGATTGTATGAAGAGGATAATTTATTACCAATAGAGCTCCTTAATGGCGCAAAATGTTGAATAGCATTTTATTGAGTAGCAGCTGACTAATCTTCGAAGGACTTAAAGTTTCGGCAAAACTGGAAAAAATTAGACACTATATTTTCTGAACGACTCAAAAAATCGTGCTTTTAAGCAAAAAACAGTGTTAAAAAGTAATGTGAACTGAAATCAAGAGAAAAAAATTGGACCTATCGATCAGTGGAAGAAAACTACTTACGAACAGGAGCGCCCCGAAATTAAATTTTTGGAAGAGGAAAAGCTTTCATTTTGCCGAATGAAATTATATGGTATCTGATAAACATAGTAAAAAAAAAAGAAACAGTTTCAATAATCCAATACTATCTCAACATTTCTCGAACTATAAATCCGCCAAATAAGTAAATTTTCATGGAGGTCACAATGACCTCCCGTGACCTCCTATCAGGATGTGCCTACTTACCAAAGCAAACCCTATCCTTGTTTTAAAGATTTTTTTTTCCTACGCGTTACATCACCTCACGAATATACTATCAATCAGAGCAGTTTTTTCTCAATGCGTTTGCTCAAAGATCCGAATCTTTAAAATAGTTGCTTCTCAATTTTTGACGAAACTCTTGAGAAAGAGTTTAATGGTAAATTAAAGCAAGCATCACTTTCTCTGCGAGGTATTTGAAGAGACTGACATTGGATACCATTAGACTATGTTAACCACAGTGGAAGCTGACGAGGGACTTCCGACTTGTAAAGTTGATGAGTCCTTAATGAATCCCTCCTCATTAATCACAATCAAGTCGGTTCTAATTACAGATCTCTTGTCCGATCCTTTGAAAACTCTGAGTTCAAATGAAAGCTTTCAATCAAGTTGAGTCTGAAGTCACGAGAGAAATATATCTTAATATAGACAATTCTTAATTTGGAAGTGAAACTAGAATTAATTCGAGTCATATTTGAGAGGAAAATGAAAGTTTTTTTTTTATTATTATAGCTCAAAACTTAAAGTTTAGTACCCTCGCTATTAAAAAAAATACCCAAAGTAGTTTCCCTAATTACTTTAGGCATGAATTCAGAAAATTTATTAGGGAGGGGAAAATATTTCGTTATTCTGAATACTTTCAGTCTGAAAATGAACTATTTATAACGTTTTAGTCGCACCTGGAATTGTGTTGTGATGAAACTTGTGTTCTGATCTTTTGTTAATGTGTAGTACTTTATTTACATCCAAATTTATCATTCCCCCCTTTTTTTTAACAGCTCGGTGATGCATAATAGTTCATCGTGATTTTCTTCTAGTATACTATGAGCACGGGATCTTATATTGATAAGTCATATCATATTTGAATTTTCGAATTGTGATGTGCTATATAAATTGAACGTAATCCAGTACGCAAAAACACGAATGATTGTGAATCTTTCGCATAAAATGAACTAACAACGGCGAGGAGTATTCATCACTTCTTATTGAGATTTTAGATGTTGATGCCGTTCCTTCAACTGCATTATTTTAATTCAGCTATTTAGAATATTTTTCTATGATTTGATTGTGCTCTCTTTGGAGAAAATAAGCCACTTTTGCTTAACTCCCTAACAACATTTCCTGGAGGAAGTTCATCGAACAAAAGCTGAGCTCTTAATTTTGGCTTTTAGATTTAATTTAATTATTTCGCACTATAAGTTTATATATTTGTATCAAAAGAATGACAAAGCAATAAATTACTTGTTTTAAATTAGTACATACATACATAACAATAAAACATTAGTTAGTAAGCAAAATATATAGTTAGCTCTTTAGTATATGCTAAGAATAACCTAATGCGAAACATGATGTATTTTAACCCACGTATGCTTTAATACCCTGAAAAATTCATTTTTGCTTTTATTTCTTCAACGCTTCTGGAAGTTAGTCCTGAAAATTTGCTTTTGCAGTAGGTAAAAAACTTACCGTGTATTTTCTTTTATGATGAACACAGTCAAGGTTCTTAAGAAAAACACTAAATCGCTAGTATATGTAACTTTAAAGTAGAAGTTGCACCTTATTTTGCATATAAAATGCTGCCAAGTATCAATAATATATGAAAAGGGCAACACAGAAAGAAAATATTATCTGCACATTTTTTAGAGATTTTTATGAAAAGCCTGACCCATTTTACCCGCCTGACTCTACTGTTATTGCTCCTTTTTCGACAAATCTTTTTTGCACATCAAAATGCACAACAATAGCAAATCGTATTTTCTTAAAAGAAATTGGTCTTCTCCTTGGGAAAAATGCATGCAATGTATTTCTGCAGTGCTGGCCTGTCATGTGATTAAAACCAATTTTATGCTGGCGGGAGAGAGGGTAACCTTGAACTTCCTTTATTTTAATGTATACTCTAACATTAAATCGATGGTGCTCGTGCTGAAATTCACTAACTTTTGGGACAAACAAAGAGAAGCAAGGAAAAAATCTAAAAATTTCTAAGTAGAAACAAAGTGGAATTAATTTTCCAATCACTTATTCAATATTTGTATGTCAAACTTTTAGCCAGTGATTAATTTGTGGACACCCAGTAGTTTAATACGATATCATTCAAACTGAGGAATTAATCGACGAGATTTTAATGATTCAAACTTTATTATAGCGAAAGTATTTCAGTAATATCAAACGCATTAAAACCTGTTGCGTATTGCGACATAAATTTATAAAAGATAATGTTTTCAAATTTAATTTTGAAAATATACTCGTTAGACAATTTTACTAGTATACAGACAACAAGGATTTTATACGTGTGCACTCATGTCAGTGAAAACAATTTTCCAATACCGTAATCTTTAAGATATTTTCCGATATCCATTAATTAAAAGGTTATTTAAAAGCTTTCAGCTATGAAAAGATGATTTGAAAATGAACTGGTGCGTATCTTTCGAAGTTTCACTTCAGTGATTCTCTTGATAAAAGTTGTCATTCAGTGATACATAGCTGATGATTAGCATTCAGCGCTTTATGAAATGTTCTCCCTCAAGTTGTTTAGTCTGGAAAATTAATCTCCCTGTTTTTGAAGGAAAAAAATTGAGCTCATCATATCCCTTTATAAAAGAACGCACGCAACGTCAGAATGACTTAAGCCCTTCCTAGCATTCACATACAGTAAACTCACGATTATCCATGGAATAGGGTAGCACAGTGACCGTGAATAAGCGAATACCGCCAATAATCGAACAATAGGTAAAAACGATATTAATGTATGCAATAGCTGAAAGGAAGTCTATAACACAGCACATACACTGTTAAAACTACTGGTTGCGATTAGCACCTTTCCGGGGTGAAACGCTTGTAGCACCAGCGGCACCGTGTAGGGAGCCGAGATTTTACCCTTGGCTTGGGTGAAAGACTGGCACCCTCAATTCAACAAGCACCGCGGGTGAAAGATGGAACCGTATAGGCATGGGCGCAGATAAGGGGGGGGGCAAGGGGGGCTCGAGCCCCCCCCCTTGGAAATTAGTACCTTTTTGCTTTTAGTACTATTTATTCGGAAAACATTTTTTCTTTACTCATTATTGAATATATTATGAAAAATGCCAAATTTTAATAACTCCAATCTGCACTGAAATCGCTTTCAGAAGTTTAACATTGTGTCTCTTCCTACATTCTTCCATAGAAAAACAAAGGCAGATTCATGGGTTGACAGACGCCGCATTTACATAGGAAACTGTCCCATGTCTGCGGACTAGCGGTTAGGAGAAAGAGTGGGCGGATTCGAGGATGGCAAGAAAACTCGACATTGTTTGGTATTTGGAATTTGTAAAAACATTCGGGGGGGGGGGCAGGGCCTATTCTAGAGTCTTTGAAAATCATTAAAATACCTTTTGAAACTCCTTAAAAAGTGCTTCAATTATATTTCTTATCAAATAAATAAACTATGAATTAATTTAATGACCAGAATATTACTCTCTCGTCAGGCCCGTCATTTAGGGGGGGAGGGGGGCTCAATTGCCCCCCCCCTAACTTGTAGAAATCAATGTATTTACATATAAGTGGGCGTGGTTTTTGTTGATTTCCGATGAAATTGCATTGCATTTTTACCCTTTGCCCCCCCCCCCCCCGGAAAAACTTGAAATGACGTCAATGTCTCTCGTCAATCATTTTTTTAATTTCTACGCTATTCCTTTTAAAGAAGTTTATGCGTTTTATACTATTGGTCATTTTATAAGTGCTGTTTCTGTCCGTGAGTTGGGAACTGATCAAAACTACTAAGTAACTATACTGAAAATCAATGTAACCAAGTGATGTGTTTATCTTTTCTCCTCCCTCGTTCTTCCTCTCTGTCGATTAATGTCAATCGTTTGTTAAACTACAAAAAAATATACATATTTTGATTGATCTTAATTTGCAAAAGAATGCAGAACATTTATAAATTTTTTGTTTCCTTATTTTTCCAACATATTTTTGAAGTACCAATTGCGCCATACAAGGCCTCAAAATAAAAAATTTTAAAACCTTTTTTCAAAAATTTTCCGGGGGAGAAGCCCCCGGACCCCCAAAATTACGAAGATTCTACCCCACTTAAAACAGTTCATTGCATCTCTCTTTTGATACCCCTACCTCAAAAAAAAAAAAAAATCAGCCCAAACAATCAACAACAAAAATAGAATAAAAAAACCAAAGAAACAGCCAGGAGGAGGGCCGATCTGTAAGAAGTCACACTTTTATATTCTTAGTAAATCAAAGAAACACACACATACACACACACACACACACACACACACACACATATATATATATATATATATATATATATATATATATATATATATATATATATATATATATATATATATATATATATATATATATATATATATATATATATATATATATTTTTTTTTTTTTACTTTAAATTATGAGGAAAACATCTGAGCCTCCCCTTAAAATTTCGTATATGGGCGCCCATGCGTATAGGAGAGCATAATGGTACCCTCACTGTTCACTAATGCAGATGCCCCCCGTGGTGTGTGCGTTTTTGTTTTTCAATTGTGTTTACTTTTATTTATTGTTTTTATTCACGAAGTCTTGGTACATTTTCACCTTAAATTCCGATTTGAAAAGGATCGGAACTTGTAATTAAAGGCATTGTCTCACAGTTCAGACTTTCTAACAGATTTTAAAAGAATTCATGACTTGGATTCAACTCAGTAGCTTTAAAATGCTATTGACATTTACTACAGCAAAATCTGTACCGGAAAATGAAGAGGGAAGGTATTTTATGGTTCCCTTTCAAGAACAATCAAAAATATTCAGTTGTTTTTCCGATCAATAAAAAATTGAATCGTTTTATTAACTTCTAAAATTTTAATCAAGAGTAACATATTAATACATATGTATACACTAGGTGGCCAAAAGTATCCGGACACTTTCAAAAATTTACATTCTTACATATAGCTCGAGAAATAAGTGATCAATTGTTCTTTAACTTTAGTCATACAAAATATAGACTTCACCGAACATTTCCAAGTTGAAATTAAATTACCCTTGCATTTGGGGGACGACAATAAGGGGTTGAAAGAAAAACCGCTTTTTGACCATAACTCTTCGAAAATAGCTCGGAATAAGCTATCAATTTCAGTAATTAATTAGCATACTATGTATAATTACTGTACAAATTTTTATGAACGTACCACTCTTACTTCTGAAGATATGAAACATTTCTGAAAAAACGGCAATTTTATTTGAAGGGTTTTTGCTCATAACACGCAGAGTTTTTGATCAAACCTTATCACAACTTCAGGAAAGATGACAAAATACAAGAGAAATAACATACTAAAGCGGTAAATGAAAATATTAAAAATTCGATGAGATATGAACGTTAAAAGGAAATAATTTTTCACGGCGCATGCGCGAACGACAGAAATTTATAACTACAAAAATATTGTAGCCTAATTTATACTGCATCTTATAAAAAAAGTTTCAGTTGAATATCATAAAAAATGAAAAAGATATCAGCGATCTAGTGAGCTGTATTTCATTCATTTCGCAGACAATACATAAATAGTGAGGGGTTGTCCACAAATAGTGTGGTGACAATCGATCATTTTTTTTCAATGTTAAATTGTATACAGTTTGAAAATTTATATTGGGCATAGAAGTCACATTTCGTCTGTTCGGCCAAAAAGACCTTATACGTACGTTTCCAAAAGTATCCAGGAAACGTTGGTTTTGAAAGACGACGCAATAACCTTCAATTTAAAAATAGCTCTTTGTGGACAGACCCTCACTATTTATGTATTGTCTGCGAAATGAATGAAATACAGCTCACTAGATCGCTGATATCTTTTTCATTTTTCATGATATTCATCTGGAACTTTTTTTATAAGATGCAGTATAAATCAGGCTACAATATTTTTGTAGTTATAAATTTCTGTCGTTCGCGCATGCGCCGTGAAAAATTATTTCCTTTTAACGTTCATATCTCATCGAATTTTTAATATTTTTATTTACCGCTTTAGTATGTTCTTTCTCTTGTATTTTGTCATCTTTCCTGAAGTTGTGATAAGGTTTGATCAAAAACTCTGCGTGTTATGAGCAAAAACCCTTCAAATAAAATTGCCGTTTTTTCAAAAATATTTCATATCTTCAGAAGTAAGAGTGGTACGTTCATAAAAATTTGTACAGTAATTATACATAGTATGCTAATTAATTACTGAAATTGATAGCTTATTCCGAGCTATTTTCGAAGAGTTATGGTCAAAAAGCGGTTTTTCTTTCAACCCCCTTATTGTCGTCCCCCAAATGCAAGGGTAATTTAATTTCAACTTGGAAATGTTCGGTGAAGCCTATATTTTGTATCACTAAAGTTAAAGAACAATTGATCACTTATTTCTCGAGCTATATGCAAAAATGTGAATGTTTGAAAGTGTCCGGATACTTTTGGCCACCTAGTGTAGTTCGACATTTGAATATCTTTATGGTATAAAAGATATGGGTGTTTGGAAAGCAGTTTTTGTTAAACGTCAAGTTTTTCGACAGATTAAAAATCGAAATATATTTTAACGATCTGTTCATTTCAACTGATGGAACAAAAGAAAAGTAAGCTCTGGAAATAACGAACTCAGCATTCGTTATCAATAATGCCAAAGAAAGACATTAGCGAAAGCACGAAATGCAAACGATGGCATTAAAATAGTATATACATATACGTATAATAAAAACAAATAAGAAAGAAAGACTTGGGCCGAAAGATTTTTTTTTTTTGTCGTGTCTATGATTTAGCCGAGCTAAATAACTCCATGGATCCTTATAACTGCTTTTGCGATTTGTTGGATGTTATCGTCATAAAGGTCTACAAGTAACGGCAATACACCAATTTCTCTCAGGTTCGCACTTATTGCTGGACACTCAAAGATATGACAAGGTGTAAGCTGTGTATCTGGGCAATTGCAACAGTTTCTATACACCCTTCTACCCTCTCCATCAATCTTCATGCCCCTGTGATGGCCGGTTCTCAGCCTGGTTATAGTTGCAGGCTCTGTCTACGCAGCAAAAGAGAATCGTTACACAGAAATTAAGAACACTTTGAAATGATTGTAAATATGTTGGGAAATCTTAGAACCATGATTAAATGCACGTACATATGGGAGAATTCGAAGATTAAAATGAGGAATTAATCCATTTTTGTAATAAACTCATGGTGAAGTCCAAGACTGTGAAAGCACTGTACCGAGAATTCTGTCGTGTCGACGTAAACAAGATGTCCGCCATTCAAATGGTCGATGATGATGATGATGATGAAACCTCGGAGTCGCAATGCGCAGGCGCGAGCTATCAAAGGTGCCGTTTGGTTCTGCGAGATGTTTCACTGAGCACGCGCAAGCTTCATTCACCCTAAAGGGTGCCGATGGGTATCCTTTCGGTACGGTAAGAGCATTTTAAATTCGCAATGGCACCCCGTGGCACCTTGGTTGTACCCCAGCTTTCTTACTGGCACCCCTGCGGCACGCGTAGTTTTAACAGTGTACATTTAAATTCCAGCTAAAAATGGCAACATTGAATGTGAAAAATGTCTTGAAGAGCTAATTCGACCGACAACGCACTTTCACTTTTTTTGCATTCAGTAAATCATCACCATAAAGAAAGAAAACTGAAATGTGAAAGACCCGCGGATAATCCGACCGGTTAATCATGAGTTTACTGTATAAAAGAAAGCCTCCGGTCTATTCTACCCCTAAAGTTCCTTCCCATTCTCTTAACTTCTGCACGACTGCTGCTATATTCATAAAAGTACAGTCTAGTTAGCAGTAAAGTGCCTTTATGCCTCTAAATAAAACCACCTACGATGCCACCTGATGGGAAACTATGGAGCTAATGTTCTTATCTTCTAAACGGATCAAGATATGGTAAAAAAATGATTTACAAAGTTGTAACACTGTATCATGGTATGCATAGATCTATGAGAAACTAAAAAGAAATCGGGTTGACTGCGTGTGGTCATTCCTGACAAAGTGTGAGAGAAACATTGGTTCCCCCCTTTTGTAGTGTTTACAATTTTGCAGTTGTGGAAATTCTAATACTCGTAATTTTACAAAAGGAAGTCTCTAGAAAACCTTGCAGCCAAGATACGATAAATAAAGGTCATATGAATGTAAAAACCAGAGTAAATTAAATTTTGAGGAAAATCAATAGCATAAAAAACAACTCGAACTTCAAAAAAAAAATGACATTAGCACGACTGATATTTACCAAGGTATGAAAAGCAACGTTTTGCAACTTACAGCACTTTACACTAGCAGTCAATAACGGCTTCTTGGAGAAAATATAGCGGCTAACAAAGTTTTAAAATTTGATGTGTGCTGTGCATGGGGTTTGCTTTTTCAAATTATAAAAGCTTTCGAAGTGCGTTTTTACATATTTTCGCATAACATTTGCATTTATTTTTCCATAGTAATGAAAAATACATGTATCATATTTTTTTACTTCGACTATCTGTCATTCCTCACAAAGGGCGATATGTTTGAAACTTATTTTTTGTACAGTCCTTTAAAATTTTGAGCTCGAATACCTCTTTGAGTTTTGGTCGCAAATCTTTCAAAGATTTTGCGTTAAAAATATTTTTCAATGAAAAATAATTCATTTTAAAAAATATTTCCGTAAATATAAAACAGGGGATCTAGGTTCCGTATAAGAAGTTAAATTTGGAATTTTTTTCAATAGTTCATTTTTTTCGCTTAAACTTTCAATATCTTAAATCTACACCTCAGTTTGAAAATTTAGAATGTTTTCTAACAGAATTTCGGTAGAAGTTAATAGAGCTCTGTTCAAGATGTTCACTTGGAAATGTTACGCCACTTTGCAAATGATACCTTCTCTTTAAGTGCTTACAATTCCCCCTACTATAACAGCAGTCACAAAATTCTCAAATTTGTTAAAAATAGCTAGTAGGAAATAATAACAAAAAAATATATAATAAATGTTCAATACAAACTAAAAATGCCATATTTTATAAATTTAAAGAAAATGTAAACCTAAATTGTAAACTCAGACTTTTTTTTTAACAAATTGAAAAATAATAAGTCTTATTCGAAGATATCAAATATAAAAGTCTAAGAAATTACCACTTTGGTTTGTTAAAAACTCAAATAAAATATTTCAATGTTTTATTTGTTAATGAGACTTAAAACATACAGTCAGGGATTCCTGATAGAGATTTCTGTTTATTACTATCAAGCTAATTTTCAGTGAGTAGCTTCATTTTAATGAGACGCCCAACTTTTGATCTTACAACAATTCTCGATTGTGGTAGCAAACAGAGGTAGCAGGGATAAAATGTGTCGATTTTATGGTTCTAACAAACTAATCACTAACCGTGGCTTATTGAAAAAAAATATTTGTCCTACAAAGTGTATGGTTTGATTAAAGAGTCCCCCTTCTCCCAAGATGTTTCGATTACGAGGTCATCAAAAGTAATTACTAACTGCATAAGCTTTTTTTCTACTGCTTAGTTAATGTGTATATAATTTAACAGTCACAGTGTCCTACGAATTGCGTGGTACATTATCCCGGTCCTACGATCTAAAAATGTTAATACCACAAGACCACTTTTCTTATTACTAACTATAGGACAAAAATATTACATAATAGGTTAGTATATTCTCTGTCCAGATGAAACAATGTCCTACAAGTAAACAGGTATGTATCACTAGTCCGAGAAGAATTGTAACTTTCGTTTTCTGTTTGGAACAAGTGAAAACATCTTTTTCGAAAT
This sequence comes from Uloborus plumipes, assembly GCA_038373865.1. Classification (NCBI taxonomy): domain Eukaryota; kingdom Metazoa; phylum Arthropoda; class Arachnida; order Araneae; family Uloboridae; genus Uloborus; species Uloborus plumipes. Next base: position 47,279 of record JAXGGA010000417.1, on the reverse strand, counting down.
TTTACTAACTCTATTTTCTAGTTAAATTATTTGTGTATTGTGTCTTTAGATACACGAAGAAAAATTAATTTTAATCAAATTCATCTGAAAAATCTTCATCTTTGTCATTAGTGTCACTTTCATCTTCATCATTTTCCTTATAAGTGATACCTGACTCTGTAATAACGTTCAAAAAATAAAGAAATTTCCGAATAATAAATCAACAAAGAAAAATAGTATTGATAAGCAGTGGCGTAGCTAGAGGTTGGCAGGAGTGGCTCTTGCCACGGGCGCAGCAGCCAGGGGGCGGCATTTTGACAGATTAAAAAAAAAAAATTGGTCAAGTCCAAGCAGACTAAAAAATGAAAATTTGACAGACATCCCGCGCAGCGCAAACTGCGCCCCCACGCTGCAAGATAAAAACATACAAAATGTGCAACTTTGTTTTGATACGTTTCAGTTGAATATCTGATTTCGGTTGATGTTAGCTTAAATTTATCTGGCAGAATAGAATTTAGTCATATATATGGGGTCTGGAGTCTGTATAATAGGCTGATCTGAAGTCGGCCGGTCCTATTGACTTAAAAGAGATAGAAACAAACCTTTTCTTTCCACTTCTTTACAACCTTTTTTTTTTTTTTTTTTTCACGATATCGCTTCAACTTATCATTATATACTATACTTCGGAAAAAACGTTCTACGATTTTAAAAATCGGCGAGGTTTTGTTGAAAACATTTTGGATGCAGATTTTTGGAATGCAATTTTATGATGACAGAAAATAACTCCTCTGTTGGTAACAATTTTTCTGTCGTGAAAACTAGTGAGAGAATAATATGCATTTCTGAAAAACGGAAGGGGGAGGTTTCTAAAAAAAACGACTATTGCGAATTTCGCGATTTTAAAGATTTGTGCCAAGAGCCTACAATAAATGAAGATTCCAAAAATGAGTAACACAAGTAGATCAGCGCGCGATTTTGAACAAGTAACGTTTTTAAACGTTGTTTGTGCTTCGATGGCGCAGTAAAGAAAGTTAGAAGGTTACAAAAAAAAATTGATAAATACATCTTTTTTAGTGAGTTTCGATTTCGTATTTTGGAAATTTTTCGATTTTATATGTACTTTAATGACGTGCTCTCCCTTCTAAACTATATACAGCACAACTTAGTTCTTTATACTCTCATTACCGTTTCAGTTTTATTGGGAGGAATTGAGCTTGATTTGTAATCACACCAGTGCAATATATTTTGTGCTCTTTCTATTGTCAAAAATAAACAAAAATAGCTATTGTTTCTCATGTATTACAGAATTTCAGGGAAGGGGGGAGCTACTTTTTTGAAACGGTAGACAAATATACGTGCTAATCAATTTTTTTTAATCATTTTCAGTTCAAGCACCGTCGTTGTGATACCCGCCAATACCTTCCCTATTCTTGACCCATGTTTGTATACGTTGTATTTAAAATTTAAAAAGAAAAAAAATCAAGAAAATACATCTGGTACTTTCTTAAAGCCAGGGAGGCAACAATTGCTTCTCCTAATTCCCCTTATAAATAATATTAAATAACGGCTGGTCTCTGGAACATTTTAAATACTTAGAATGAAGAGTATTTAGTCATAAAAAATAATCGAAGGCCTAGAATAGCGAACTTTTATTTTGCCTCTAAGCCAATTTCAGATTAATTATGCTTTTTATATTTTCATTGATTTCCTAATTACAATAGAATCAATGCTTTGATTTTTATTTAAAATACACAAATTATGTTTATTTTATACATTCTTCTAGTGTTCTAAAACAAACTCTGTTTAAAATAAAAGCTGTTGTGTGTGGAAAAAAAACACACTTTATATTCAATAACAGATTGCAAGAATTATTATTTTTTTATATATATGAAATGATGGGGAAAGTAAGGAACGTCCCCAACTAAAATTGTCGGAAAGACAAAATTCTCAAATTGAACTAAAAACTTGTAAAAAAATAAAACTTAAATTTTACACAATAATACGAACAAGCAGACATATCATGCACACATAACATGATGGGAAACACTGAGCATCGTTTAAAATGCTGAAAAAAAGAAAAAAGAAAAAGAAAGGTTGCAACATTATCTGCAAATTTTTTGAATAAATAAATAAAATTTTTTGGAGTAAGGACATTTTGGAAGGTCATAATAACTTCCCATTAGAGTGACCTCTAGGGGAGGCGCAATTTTTCAAGTTCGCCACGGGCGCTGGGCCCCCACCTACGCTACTGTTGATAAGCTACCTTGTAAGTGAGTGAACCCAGAAGGTAGTGCTTCAGAGGATGGACTGCCCGTAAAGTGTTGATAATGCTTTCGAGCAGATAAAAAAGTTTTCAAGAAAGCCAAATGTCTTTATTAAATTTCTGGACATCTCTTTTCTGAAAAGTAGGGTTTTCGCAAAGAAAATTACACAAAAGGCACTCCATTATTATTTTGGAGCATTAACCCTTTGATGGTTATGAACGAGTTCAGCTCACAATCGAATCGTGCTTCATAATGCGCGCAAACGAGTTCCACTCGGGAGCAAGATTTTGACCGAAATGGTTAGTAACGAGCACTACTCGCGTAGTGAAATTTTTCCCTAATGCGCGCTGACGAGCTGACTTCGTTCGCTTAAACGCGCGAGGCGAGCTATCTACGGCATCGCCAGAGAAAGGTGACATTTTCGGAAGAACGGCGGGGGGAAACAGCTGCCACTTTCGACTACTGTTTACTCCTAATGCTGCGCAAATTAAGTAAACGGAAACTGCTTATTTCCATAACCGTCAAAGGGTTTTAAAAAATTCTGAAATTATTTATTGGAATGAACTTATTTCTACTAGTACGAATTTAAAATGTGTATTCAATTGGAGTATCGCAATAACGTACCACGAAATTTGTAGGACAATGTGACTGTTAAATTATATAAATATTAGTGAAAAAAAACAAAAGTAAAAAAATCATGTAGTTAATAATTATTCTTGATGATCTCGTTATCGTTACATGCTGGGAGGAGAGGACTCTGATCAAGCCATACATTTTCTAGGACGAATATTTTTTCCACTAATGTTAATAATTTGCTCAATATTTAATTTAAAAAAAAAAAACAACAGTTAGTAATAAATTTTTGAGAATCGGCAAATTTTGTCCGAGCTACCCCTGTTAGTTACCGCAATCCGGAATTTCGTTTAGGAAATCTATAGTGTTAGGCAGCTCATTAACTAGGGAGGCACCGATTAGCAAATTGACCGATTACCGATTACCGATTAATCGGTTGTTGATAATCGGCCAATTAATAGGCTCAGCCGATTAACGATAAGGATGATTGTTTTTAATACTACCAATTTTGCCATCACTGTTTTTTCAATACAATTCCGAGTTTAGAAATAGTAAGTAATTTATTTCCAAGAGAAGATTTTTTTTCCATTTTCCCAATTTTCCCAAAATAATTTCAATATTTTATCAAATTTCTTAGAACCAATTTTCATATTATTGTCAATAAAATTACATTAACACATTGTTAATTATGTTAATTGGACATAAAAATTCAGAAAAAGGGGAAGGGAGTCTGTACTCCAATTTAGGAGTACTTTTAGTTTAATTTTTTTAGTAATTAGTAGCAATTTAATTGAATCGTTTATTTCGAAAAGGAAACATCAAACATCTCTATTTTGATCTCTTCTGTCTCTTTAGAAAATTAAACAGCGCACGGTTATATTTTTGAATGTCATAATCAATGGTTATTTGGTAAATTATTGCAGTAATTGTGTACTTAACTAAAGGCATTTTTTCATTGATTATGACATTCAAAAATATAACCATGCGCTGTTTAATTTTCTAAAGAGACAGAGGAGATCAAAATAGAGATGTTACCTTTTCGAAATAAACGATTCAATTCAAGACTTTTAGGGCCCTGCTCCACATTGACGTAAAGCAGAAAAATAAAGCAGAAACGTAAAATGGATTACATAGCGTTCCTATGGAAAGTACCCGGATTTTCGGTTTCTGCCTTCAGTTTCGGTCGCGTTTTACGCTGATGTGGAGCGGGGCCCTTATTCTTTGTGAAAATTAGAGGTTATGTAAAACACTGTACTATGGAGGAAACTGTCGCCACATGAAAAATGTTTCAGCATTGTCTATGTATATTTATTCAAAGTAGGAGATTTAATTTATTAAAACCTTTAAATCAACTGTGAGGATTATTATTACTCTTAATAAAATTATTTATCGTAGTTTCTTAGTGAAGGTATGAAAAAAAATTTTTTTGCCCGATTAATCTGCCCGGTTTTGCCGATTATTAATAATCGGCAAAGTGGCCGATTATGGTCGATTAATCGGTGCATCCCTATCATTAACCCATTAATGCCTAGCGTCCCTTTTTAGGGACGGTCCAAAAAATGGTCTGAATTTCCCCAAAATGAACATTTCAACCAAATAATAGTGTTCAATTAGTACCTTGGTATTGTTTCAATTCGTTATTAACAGATTGCAGCACATAACCATTGTAAAATGTGCTCTGTAGCAGTTTTAATATGATCTTTAGCAAAAATTACATCGTTCACAATCTCAAGAAAAAAAAAGCTAAGTTTTCAAAGTTATTCCCAGCTTCCCAGTTTATGTTAATTGTTAATTTTATTTCTTCTTATAAAATGTCTTTTTAAATATTATATCGTAAGTAGAAAAAAAATTTAGTAAAAAAAGTATGTACCCTCTGGGGTCTATCGTAACTTTTAAGGGACGATTTTTCTTTCCTTAATAAAAAAAAATATGTTTTAGATAATATTTTTTTTTCCTGTCCATTAAACACTGTTTGTAACCAGTATACAAAATATCTTTGGAAAAAAAATGTCAGGCATTAATGGATTAAAACGAAGATATTCAAGAAGTTTCAGCTTGATAGTAGGGTGAGTTCTGGTAAGTGCGTACCTTTTTTTTCAAAGTTCATGTTCTCAAGGATGCTGCTCCGTTGAAAAATCTTGTACACTCACAATTTTTTTTTAGTTTTCTTTCCAGATCCTTTGCTAAGATGTTCAAGCATACAATGTGTCAAATAAACCATAAGCATAGGTTTTGTGACCTAGTTTATGATACCTATTCTAAGGTACGCACTTTCCCTACCTAGCGGGGTAAGTGCGTCCACCTTAAATTATGTGAATATAAGCAGGAAAAAACTTCTGGCACATATTAAATATGTTAGGTAGTTGCCTTGGGATAATTCCTAATACTAGAGATAAGCACTTGCTTGCATGGATAACACGCAATCAGTGATGTCCCACGTGTCTTACGAACAACTGTGATTTGAAGTTTGAGAGAGTTGTGTATGTGATTCTCCCTTTGTCCTTTTAATAAGACCAAGTGAGCAAATGTAAGTTGTTTTTATTTAGTAATAATCACTTATAGTACACATAGTTTATTTTGGTTTAATACATTAAACAGTCTGCGTTTAAGCCAGGGTTCGCACTTACCCCTTCTTAAATGTAAAATGAGATATGTGCGTCCAATAGCATTGTTGTAAGTGCGTACCCCTGTAATTTTCTATAATTCTATTTGTATGGTAGATCGTTAAGTGACCTGAGTGAACAATTCGTTTTTTTTTTTTTTTTTGAATAAATACGGTTTTAATATTTTTCTTATTAGAATCAGCAGAAGTAAGAGAAAACACAAAATAACGAACAAAAAAAAAAAAAAAAAAAAAAAACATGTACATTGAAATAGTTTTTTATAAGGTGTTCTTAATTTTCTTAAATATAATTTATTCTTTATTTCACCTTCGTTTTTTGAATCAGTTGGTTCCTCATTAAGTGTTTCACTTAATTTCATTACTTAATTTGTGATTCTGGTTTAAATTAAGTATAGCTTATGATCGCTATTTTCAACGAAAAATGTACTAACTGATACTTAAAAGCCAATACATTTCAGAGATATTGAGTAAAATTGAAATCTTACGCCGCATTCAATGTAAATATAAACACTTGATAGAAATGACGTCGGATTTATAATCGGCTTATAAAAGAGTTATAAGCAAAATTTAAGGTGAATTACGAGAGTCGGATATTCCGCGTAATGGTACGCATATGCCTCATGATAGTGGTACGCACTTGCCCCATCAAAATGGTCCGCACTTACCCCCACCTTACTTTAAAGAAAGGGAAAGTGCGTACCGTCATATAAACAAATTTTACTTAGAGTATTTGATCAAAATACCCCATGTATGTTATTAGTAGCTATTACTCAAAAGAAACAACTTGCATTTCTTGACTTCAATTGCTTGGTATTACTACAAGAGAAACTGAAACAAAACCTTCTCAATCTTTACTTCAGAGTTTTTTTGAAGACATTTAAATTGTCTCTGATTGTGTTTCGTCTATTGAATCCAGGCCTGAATTCTGCCTATTGAAAGTATCATTAGACAGTTATCTAACATAGTCGATGTGTTGCAGAAGCCATTTCAGAACAGTGTTTATATAATTCCCAGTGGATGCACTTACCCCGTGGACGCACTTAATACCAGAACTCACTCTAATTATTTTTTCATCAGGAATCTGTACTACATTTTTAGATCGTAGGACCGGGATAACGTACCACGCAATTCGTATGACAATGTGACTGTTAAATTGTAGACATATTAACTAAGCATCAGAAAAAAACTCATGTAGTTAGTCATTACTTTTGATGACCACGTAATCGATACATGTTGGGAGAAAGGGGACTCTTTGATCAAACCATACACCTTGTGGGAGAAATATTTTTTTTCAACAATGTTAATAATTATCTTAAGATTGAATTGAAAAGCCACAGTTAGTGATGAGTTTTTGAGAACCATAAAATCGACACGTTTTATCCCTGCTACCCCTGTTAGCTACCACACTCGAGAATTGTTGTAAGAGGAAAAGTTGAGCGTCTCATTAAAATGAAGCTACTCACGAAAAATTAGCTTGATAGTAATAAACAGAAAAATCTTTATCAGGGATCCCTGACTAATTACTTTCGTTTTGACGCTTGTTTTTCTTTAAGTTTTGATTTCGGGCTATAATTGTGGAACAACTTAATATCTAATACTTTAGATACTTGATTTATTTTAAGATAAATTTTTAAAGAGTGGATGTTTTATTAGATAAGTTTAATTGAAGCTCATTAGAAATTAGTTGATGGCTATTTTAAAAATGTTTCAATGTTTTAGCATTTTCAGTATACAGTAGACGCCGCTTAATGTGATCGCGTTTGGACGCAATTTATTCGATAACAATAACGGAATGATTATAATAAACGATGAAATTTGAATCATGATTTCTGCTGATGATTTCAATTAATATGTTTTTGATGTGAAATGAACGTCTTTATCGAAAAAAAATGTAGCAACAAGGAAAACATATCAAACTAATACAATAGGTGAACTATTGACTTGCTGAGAAGAAATCATCGATCATTATTTCTCTACTATTTTTACTCAACAATTCCTTTATAAACCGTTCATAATCTTGATCATACTGCTTACAAAACTGTTCGGTACCCCCCTCCCGCCCCCATTTCTTATTACCTGTTGCTAGCGTGATTGCAATTCGTAAATCCCATTTTTTGAAAAACGCTTCATTTTTGGAGCCGAAAAATGCTGCGTGACATTTTTTCTTTTCTTTTTTTTTTTTTTTTTTTGCGTTTTTCTTCTGCCAAAAGTTTTTATAAATAGAGAAACAAGTAAAATTGATTGGTACAAGAACAGAGAAGTATGTTTTATAAGCAGTTGAATACGAATGAATTCTCCAGCCTACTCCAACAATAAATTCTCCACTGCCTGTGAAGATTTAAAAACAGCATTACTTGAGCCTCCAAAAGACAAGACGTATTTAAAAAATTGGATTTATAAACTGTCGTCACGCTGACAAGAAGTACCATAGTAATTACATCGTACACAACCCAAGTAGAAAAATCACCATTCTTCAAAAAATTGGCTAAGTGTAAAGTAAATAAATATGTCTCGTTGCAAAACAGTTAGGCAACGATTGCAAAAGTTTCTTGACACGATTTGTAAATGGTTTTTGAAAAACTATATCAACAATTTTTGAAACGTTTCTTCAACCTTTATTAGTAATGTTTCATATCATTGCAGCAGCATGACTTTTCGACTGTAATATCTTCTGTTACTTATAAAGCTTTACCTGTTTAAATAAAACTTATTTTTTATTTATAATAAGTTTCGATATGACGTGCAAATTGAGTTACAATAAACATCAAGCAAAAACTCTTTGAAAAACACATACTTTCTTTTTGGGTCTCTAGTGCAATTCCTCTTTCAGATTGGCAGTCTGCTAAGGTATTGCGTCCCGGTGTTCCACCAGCCCCGGATCTGCTCACTGGCCCCTGCAATCCATGCAGCACATGGTGGCGCAGCGAGACGAATTCTTCAACAATCCTGCTGCACCACCATGCAGGACATGGTAGTGAAAGAGTACACACACACACACATTACCATTCAACGCATACACGATTACACCCTCACACTCACCAATCGCAATTCGTGATTGCGAAGAACGTAATTTAAATTCGAGGTGCCAAATTTCAAATTCATTTATTATTTTCATTAAGGGCGAAATTCAGGTGAAACGCTGCATCAGCAAAAGTGCGTTGCACACTCACATTTTCGGATTCTTGCGACACGTTGTTTGCGCAAAAGCGCCAATTCCCCCCAAATGAGGTACTTTCAAGTGACGTCACAGCCGTTTGTTATCCATACGACACGTGACCTTTTTACCATACGTCCATCTCTGCTGGCTTGATGCTATGTTTAGGAATCCATTGCTGGCCATCCAGTTGCTGTCATCTCGCCGTTGCGAAATTTGATAAACAAACAATTTAATCCCACTGCTATTTGAAAGATTTTAGTATGTTGTAAATGTATACTTGTTCCGAAAACTTGAGCGAATTCTTTTTAATGCAAACGAATATAACTAGAACAACTGAAAGTTTTTCAGGGGTTTAAAGAAAAGTTTGTTTCGAACGTGCGATTTCAACAGGTAAATGAACAACTTATGAAAATAATAAGTTCCTCTCCTTCAGATTTTGCTGTTGACTATTTTTTGTAGTTCATATTTTTATGCGTTTTAAACATTCGTAGCGAGCTTTGAAATTTTTGTTTATTACGTAGAGAATGCACTTTTTTGTAATGAATTTTATCGAATCGAATCAAGTATGTCACAGGGAGTGTGTTAATAGTTTTGTTACTACAGGAAAATCATAGAATGATATTAAGTGTTCAACTGAGCAAACAGACTTATGAAATAAAAACTTATTACAGCAATCACTCTAGCTGATTTTATGATTCTAATCAATATGCTTTAAATAAGACTTTATTAGGCTGCATAATTAGATTGGACACGAGATTTCTTATTTACTCAATTACTGTGGATTTTATGGCTTGATAATTATATTGACAGCATTCAACGAATAAAGAGTTTCAAATTTTAAGTTTTATGATAAAATGGATTTGACTAATAAATAAGTTATCTGCTTTCGTTTTCTATGTCGCTCATCTTTTTATGTTTATTTAACAAGATGAATAAAATTAATGTTCTTATAAGATAGCGGCCCATTCAAAGATGGGGGAATTTAGTGATATGTTAACTAAGAGGCAGAAATGTTTCTTTTTTGATATTATAAAGCGATTTAAAAGATTCCCTTACCCCAGAAGTTGCACAAATCCCAAATTGTTTTGAACTTGTATGCCTTATATTCAGGGTTGATAGGTTTCTACTGAGACAGTGAAAACCACCAGGGCTGCGGAGTCGGAGGAAAAATGGTCGACTCCGACTCCGACTCCAACTCCGGGGTTTTAAACTTCCGACTCCTACTCTTCGACTCCTACTCCGAAACCTGCTTTCTTTTTTTACCCAAATGTGAAGAGGGAAAACCCATAAACAGAGGTTGAAATATTAAGTCCATTGAAGAAAGTTTTATTTTTATTCATTTTCTTAGCCAGGACTCCCGTTTGGGGTGGGGGGTGGGGCAAGCAGGGGTATCTCAAGGTCACGGGAGGTCATTGTTACCTCTCAAAAAGTTCAAATTTCCCAAAGAATTCTCGCAGGTAATTTCACCACATTTACTTCAATTCTCGGAGATCACCGTGACCTCCCAAAAAGTCAGTTTTCTCCTGAGCAAAAGACAAGTGCGGCTCTTGTCATTTGACTCCGTACAAAACTAACATTTTTCTTTTTGTTTATTTTAACACATTGCATTTTTGCTGTTAATATTTTTTGTTCACTTGCTTTTGAAGTTGCATTTTACGTTTTCATTATGCTTTACACAGGTATTCCACTTTAAGTGCAAAGTAAATCCGATATTTGAAACAGGTCTGTCATTTCAAAGTTATATACCTTCAATGCATATGAAGGGTCAGGGGGAAAAACCACGGTAGTCCACTTTTTGTTGAATTTAAACTGATGCTACCACCTGTTAGAAAAATAAGTGTAATTTCGTTTAGTATATGCAATATTCGTGAAAAAACACTGTAGTCCATGTATTATTGTCATTTTAGAACAAGTATACTGTTAAAGTTTATGAGTTCATAAAGTTTAAATTTCGTTTTTCTCAAAATGAATCAAATGTGACTACCGTGGTTTTTCCCCCTGACCCTTCATATTTTATTGTAAAAACAACAAAAACTATGCATGAAAAGAACACGATCAAAAAGTAACCTATTTTGATACAAAAAAAATCTTCTTTCTGATGGTACTGACGAAAAGAAGATTGGAAGTCGCAAACTTCATATATAACGAGTTGAAAAACGGCTATTTTTCCCGTGAAGGATTTTATACTCATGTCATTAAATTAAGGATAATTAAGAATCACCAGAAAATCGAACTCTAAAATGAATAAATCAACCGTAAAATGGCTACACACATCTTCACGAATAATATGCAAATTACAGGAAGCAACTGGATGACGCCAATTGTGCGTCACAATGACGAGAGTGAAAGAGAGTGATATATAAGGAATGCTGGCAATGAAGTAAAAGTGTTCGCACGCTTTTTACAAGCCTTTAGGTGCTCTGGCAGCGTAGTAATGACCGAAAGGAAGCATTCTGATGACTTTTTACGCGGTAGAATTATCGGCCGCCTGGAATGTGGGCGCACTCAGCAGGAGGTTTCTGAGGAACTTGGAATCGCCCAGAGTGTCATCTCTAGACTTTAGCAACGCTTCCAAGACGATGATAACGTGAGTAGACGTTACAGCAGAGGTCGCCTTCGAGTGAAAAACACCGAATGAGGACCGATATTTGGCAGTTTCTACCAAAAGAAGCAGACGGAGTACAGCATCAGACCTATCTCGTCAGCTCTCTTCAGCTACTGGGACGACAGTTTCAAGGCAGACAGTCTACAGACGGTTAGGGCAGATTGGACTGTATGCCCGTAGGCCTGTCAGATGTGTCCCACTTACTGTAAGTCACTGTCGCCTTCGCTTAGCCTGGAGTAGAGAGCATGCATTATGGACACCGCAGCAGTGGGCCTGTGTGATGTTTTCTGACGAGTCTAGGTTCAGTTTGCAATCAGATTCTCAGCGGATTTTCCTTTGGAGAGAGCCAGGTACCCGTTACCACCAAGAAAACATCGTTGAACGACACCGTTATGGTGGTGCAGGATTGCTCGTTTGGGGAGGAATTATCCTGGGTTCCAGGACACAGCTGCATGTTCAAACTGGAACCATGACAGGCCAAATCTATCGGGACGTCATTCTGGATCAACATGTACGCTTATTTCGGGGCGCCATGAGCGCAGAATTTGTGTTTATGGATGATAACGCTCGTCCGCACCGTGCGAACATCGTGAACGAACGCCTTGAATCGGAGGATATCACCCGTATGGACTGGCCAGCATTCTCACCAGACTTGAATCCAATAGAGCACGTGTGGGATATGCTTGGCCGGCGAGTTGCAGCCCGTCAACCACCTCCTACATGTCTATCGGAGCTTCAGAGAGCATTGATTGTTGAGTGGTGTAATATCCCCAAGTACAGATTGATAACTTGATTCTGAGCATGCCTAGGCGTTGCACAGACTGTATTTCGTCGTTTGGAAGACACACTATGTATTAGCTTTCATAATAACCGCGTAACATTGATTTTTGTGAAAATGATATTTTTTGCAATTTGCTCCAGGGAGTAAAAATCGCAATTTTACTTGATAATATCAAACACTAGTAGTACTCGCAACGGCGATGCCCGTGAAATAAATGTAAAGGAAGTTAACTGAATAAATTTACATTTACTCCAACCATCTGAAGTAAAATTATTAAATTCTTTACTTCAAATGTGCTTCGCGACTTTTTAAATTTCACTAAAAGTCCTACGAAAGTTTAAAACAATTCGCCAAATAAATCAAAAAGACATTAAGTTAAGTAAGTAACAGGAGATATTTTAACTACTCAAATTTAGTCAATTTTCAAGGCTTAACTCTGTACGCAAATCTAAACCACTATGTAACTTCAGGGACGAAAGAGCTGTTGGTCTGGAAAATGGACCTAGTGTTTCAGTTTTGCGAAAAAAGTTAAGCCTTGAAAATTGACTAAATTTGAGAAAGTAATATCTCCCGTTCTGATTAACGGAGAGAAACGTGTTAAAACTTTTCTTTTTCAGAAAAAAACATTTTCCAACGATATAATGTTAGAGGGTAGGGGAAAGTTTTCCCCTCTCAGCTATGTCGGATACACCAAAAATAAGACTAATTAATTAATTTAAAAATAACTAATTCGAAATTTAGAATTCGGCGTTCGAGGTGCATTTCACGGGGGTACGTTCGAATTTTGTGCCAAATTTCAGGTCTGTAGGTACTGTGGGGGCTTGAGCCCGTCATCTTTATATATATATAGATGTATCATTTTTTTTTTTGCTATTTACCTTTTGTTTAATAAATAGGCTTTAGAAATAAATGGTATTTGTTTTGCTTCTGACTCTTTATTTATCTGAACTTGCATTATCCTTTATGGACATGAGTGTAATAGCCACTTTGGATGACAAAATATTTTGTAAAATCAATATTGAAGCTCTGCAACTGTTTCCCGTTCAAAACAAGTACTTTGACAAAAAATTACGAAGTACGAGCTTTTGCATTATGTTTGTTTAGATTTTATGTCACCTTAAAATCTAGGAAGAAGAACTTTCACCGCGCTTTCTCAACAGATTGCATGCGTGCTACACAAAAGCTAACGAGCTCAAATTCACAAAAATGCTTGACCATATTAGCAACTAAATGCACGTTAAGCTCTTAACGTTTCAGACCTACAGTGTTATAAACTTTTTTGCAGCATAAGCCTAAACATGCAATTCTTTGAAGCCCTTTCTTTAGGGATAATAGATGCTTCGGATTTGGATATTGGAGGCTGAAAATTCGTACATGTTAGCTTCTAAGACTTGTTTTCACCTCCATAAAATTTCATCCAAATCGGAGGTGGTCGGAGTCAACATGTTTTTTAACGACTCCGACTCCTTCAGTCCAAAACCCGTCCGACTCCGACTCCACAGCCCTGAAAACCACTGTTAGAAACCAGTTAAAAAGCGACGAGAAACCCCTTTCTGCCCCTTTTATTGCTGAAATTCAGAAAATAGCTTTGAAAAAATTACTAACATACAAGAAATAGGAAAAAATGATTAAGTGTTAACCAGAGTACAATTTATTTACAATATTATCGCCATTGAAAATCGCATGTTACATTATTTGCACTCTGCAGTAGTCTATAACAATACATACAAGTTCGGATGATCTTTCAAAACCTAAACATTTTCTCAATTTATGGTGCACCTATGAGAAATTAGCGAAAATTCTCTCCAGCCCATTAGATTTAGTTGGCATTGCTTTCAAGGAATAGGCAAGTAACTATTTGAAAGTAGTTTCATTCAGTTACGTCATGAGTTACCTGACAAGTTTTTGAATTTCAGAGTTTAATAAAATGAAAAACGAGGATAAAGTATATCTCATATAGGTATTTGATATTCATTATGTTTAATATAAATAAGATGTACACTGTTAAAAAAATGTCCTGAAAATAACGAAAAAATATACGGCAGCTGAGTTGCCGGAGTGTTTCCGTTTCGTTAATTATATTTCCGTGATTTTGAGAAATGTCAGTTCATCATTTTTCCGTTCCTCATTTTTTCGTTTCTTAATTCTCCGTTCTTCATTTTCTCGCTTCCCCGCTTATACGTTATAGGCTTATACCTAGACGCTTACACTTATATATACATACATACACACACAAATATATATATATATATATATATATATATATATGTATGTATATATATATATATATATATTTATATATATATATATATACATATATATATATATATATATATATTATATTATAAATATATACAATTCAAACTCTCAAATATCTTGCCTTTAAAAAAATACTTTAGCAATACAAGAATTGGGTTTTTTTTTCATTAAAATAACATGATTTTTTTTTTTTGTAAAGATTACATCAATTCTCGCATAAAATACTCAAATATTTTGAAGGTGGAATGATCAATGCATAGTATTTCTGAGCGCACAACTTCAAAACATTAAGAAGTATTAACAAGGTGCATTTTTTTTGAAATATTTTCTCTTAAGTTTGAATACAAATTAAGTTCTTCCGAAAGTTTTTTTTTTTTCTGAATTTGAAACATTCGTGGTTCCTTTAAAAAAAGTCCTGTATTTTTACTGATTTCCTCTATTTTCATACATTTACGTTATGGTATTCATAGTGATCAACACTTTAAGAAATGGACTCTGAAAATTGACGATATTTTTTGTTTTTAATGAAATCGTTTCCAAAGAATAATCTTTAAACTGGTTTAAAAAAACTAAAAAATACGCTTTTAGATGCACTTATAATACATCAACATGTAATGTATACTTCAGCTTTTAGTGTTAACAGTATTAAACATATTACTTTTAATATTTGCAAAGAACGTGAATTGATCTTTCATTTAGTGTTATGAAACATGCATACAAACAAACCGACATGTGAAACTAATAAAAGCGTATTAAAAAAGCTTAGTTTTGAGACTAAGTTTTTTAATCGTTGTGGAAAATTACAAAAATCATTTTACTAACCCTCACCACTCATAGTTGGTTTATATATGTAACTCTTAAATGTCTATCAGTTCACATCATGAAATAACAAACTATTAAGTCTAGACTCAAATTAAATTAAAAATAATAATAACAAAAATAAAAACATGATAAAAATTGATGGGGCAAGAGCCTTACCTCTTCCTGGACGAAAATCTTCTCTCTAATAGACGACTTACAAAAAAGACAACAAAAGGGGGTATGGATTTTAAAATATACTCACACACCCTTTTGTTGCCCATTTTGCGTGAATGCATTGCGATGAATTATGGACTGATTAACTAAATCTTCTTTAAAATGTCGGACAAGGGAAACAGGCCCGGACTGGCTCTTCTTGGGGTTGTCGGCTAGGTACTGGAAAGGGGCCCCTTTCCAGTACTTCTTTCCGGGGGCCCTAGAGCCCCGCCCCCCACCCAGGATTTTTTTATTGGATTACGTGCTAAAAAAACTACATATTTCTCTGTGTGTGCCCCCCCCCCCGCGGCAGGTGATGAAGCAGCAGAAAGCAGATAATATTTTGAGAAGAGCGGTATTATTATTTGTTTTTAGAGCCTATTCCTTTGAAGAGTTTATCAACGCCTGACGCAACAGGGAAGGGAGTTATAAGTTTGACGTGTATGTGTATCTGTTTAGTACACCGTACAGCCAAGACCGTATCCAGGAAAAAATTTCGGCTATTGCCCGGTTTTCCTATTGCCCAAACATACATGCATTTCTTGTGTATTGCGAGTCTTTTTTCTTTTTGACCTCCCCCCCCCCCCCACGCCACGTTTTTTCTTGTGCTTTTTTTTTCTCTTGCGCAGTTTTTTTTTTTTTTAATTTTTTCTTGCTTTTAGACTCACTTTTATTTGGGTAGAGGAATCATGAAAGAAATGCAATGAACTCTTTTAAGTGGGGTAGAATATTCATAGGTCTAGGGGGTCCGGAAGTTTCTCCCCCGGGGAAATTTTTGAAAAAAAGTTTTAAAATTCTGCATTTTGAGGCCTTGTATGGGGGGGCAATTGAGATTTCAAAAATGTGTTGGAAAAATAGGCAAACAAAAAACTTCGAAATAGTCTGCATTCTTTTGCAAATTAAGATCATTAAAAAAATATATTTTTTGTAGTTTAACAAACGATTGACATAAATCGTCAGAGAGGAAGAACAATGGAGGAGAAAAGATTGACACTTAGAACCAGGGTTTCTAGTGGGGATATAGAACAGATTTAAGAACTGTAAATACGAGACAGCAGAAGGGGAATTGAGAAATCAAGTCTAAAATTTGAATTTTTACAACCTTGACTTTAAGATCAAACCTTTGTCATAAATATGCATGAAGAAAAAAAAAACACAATGATCATATAAAAAAAACTACATTTTTTACCATTGCATAGTAATTTTTCTTCATGGACATTAAAGGGAAAAGGTTTAACATTAACTATTCGGTAAGTTCGTATTTCCCTGTCATTAACCCCATTTTTCCTCACGTAGGCCTGCCATTTTTAATTTCGCCAGAGGGGCAAAGAGTATGTATTCTATGTAAACTTTCTAAAAAACAGCAAAAGCCACGAACCATTTATATGAAAATACATAAATTTCCTAACACCGGAGGGAGGGAGGCGGAATGGAACCCCCATTCTGATTCCCCAAATGACGAGCCTGTCTTGACGTGAAAGATATAATAGTCGTTTCTATTGATGACTAAGGTTTAGTATATACTTTTTCAAAAAGCTAGACGTACCAGTGGGGAAATTTGAATATGTGAAAAATAATTTTAATGAGTCATTAACAAAAATTGATAACAATCAAGTAGACATGGAATTAAAATCAACTACTTGAACTAAATTTTAGAAGTTAGCTTAAAACAAATAAAAAATCAATTTTCAACATCTTTAGGGGAGAAAAACTACAATTTTTTCAAAATATGATAATTATTCTAATATAATGTCGGAAAATTCTCTTTCTCTCTCTCTCTTTTAAAATCAATTTACTACTTGATTTTACTACTGTAATAACTCTTTCTAAGTTTTGTTGTGTCTTTAATTTGCCATAAAGCTCATTGCAATTCATATTGCTGCCGTTAATTGTAAAAACTATGTATCTTCATATATTCAAAATGCTTATTTGTTTGCTAAATAGAATAACATTTAGTTACCTTTTTTTAGTATAAAAGAAAATCAATGAAAAGTTCAAAAGATAAATATCTAGTGACTAATAGTAGCTGAACACTTATATTTCTTTTATCAGAAAAAATGTGAGAAGGGCGTATATAATAAGGTACAATAAAATCATTTGCAAGGAGCTACCCAATTTTACAATGAATGACATCATTGTTGAATTGACAGTCACAATGATTCCTGCTCTAACTGAATAGAGCACTAACATTACACTTCAGAACAGAAAAACATAATGATTAAATCAATTTTTTATCACTCTATTTCATACTTTTTGTTTTGCTTTATTTTTTCTGAAATAATGTTTCGTTTTGCAAAATGTTGCCCCTTGCTTAGAATACGGGACCTTAGCCGTCCCATATCAAGGTTCCGGACTCACATTATCGAAAAAATGGGACTGTCCCTTGAAATCCGGGACGCCTGGCAAGCCTGCTTAGAACATCACCAATTCCTTACATCAGTTTTCAGAATAGTAACATAGTAGTTTTTGATCAGTTCCCCAACTCACCGACAGACACAGCACTTCATAATATAAAATGACCAATAGTATAAAACGCATAAAATCCTTTAAAAGAAATAGTGTAGAGATTTAAAAAATATATTTAATGAGAGAGTACTATTCTGGCCATTCAGTTAATTCGTAGTTTATTTATTTGATAAGAAATAGAATTGAAGCACTTTTTAAAGAATTTCAAAAAGGTATTTAATGATTTTCAAAGAATCTAGAACAGTTAAAACTATTTAAAGCATTTCATTTGCACTTTCCAGTCTCTAACATTTTAATAGTTGATTCGACAGTCTTAACGAAATTGTTAAAACTTTGAAAGACACACCTGTTTTAAGTTAAAAATAGATATTAAAAAATATTTCTTTTTACGACAATTTCTTTTTCAATCGCAAGTACTACAGAAAACGAAAAAGAAGAAATTAAACATATGAGTCACAAAGAAATATTTTACGAAATATGCTACAAAATATGCTGGAACATGATTTTTGCATTTCGCAGGAGGATTTACTATTATTATTTAAATCAAGGAGCTGAATTTTGCGTAGCTTGATAGCCCCCCCCCCCCACCTCCCTGCGTAGTTTTAAGGAACCTAAGGTTCCCTTACGTACGCAGGAGTTACGTACGTCATCATAATTCGCCTAATAAAATAGCCTAAATTTAAATTTTTATGAAATATCGAATTCTTAAAACCTGTTTGCTTGTAAAATTAAATAATATCCGTTAATATTTTATGAGTAAAATAATGTTTTTCAAGAGAAGAAAATGCTTCGTAATAAAAAAACAATCATTGCCAGGTCATTGAAAAAATGCTTTTTATTAATTTGTTTAAATTAAAAAATAAATATTTTTAAAAAATGTTGCTTACATTTAGTATTTATAGAATTTATTTCTGCAAACCAAAATAAATCCATCAGCTACCTTACATTTATAATTTTATTGAAATGTTTGTATTGCGATAAAATAAAGGCGAAAAAATAATTTTGTTAATTCGAGAAAAAGTTTTGGTGTCCAATTTTTTCTGTTCGTTGATTAAGAGGTTTCCTTCTTGAAAACGGTAAGAATAAGTGTAAAAGGTTGGATACATATTTCACCAAGTTATCTTGTTATTTAAGTATTTGACTCAACTATGTACTGTTTTCTGCTTTATTTTTATTATTTTTTAAAAATAGGATTTTACTGACAGAGTAAATATATAGTACATGTATTTTAATTCATTGAGCTTTGCAATCATTAACAGCATTTTTTAAGTTAAATTTAGTTACTAATGTAAAAAAAAAAGTAACGATAGAAAGCAGAGGAGTAACGAGGGGAAGGCACAAAAATACCCTTTAGAGGCTTTAGTTTTAACATTTCTATTGTTAATATTGATCGAGCATAATACACATATAAGCACTGTTTTGATTCTTATAATTTTTAAATGAAACTTCAACCACAGTTTAAAAACTAATTTAAACAAGACCAAATAATATAATTTATGAACATTTTTTAAAAAAATGAACAAAAATAATGACCTACACAATGGCAGAAAAGTATACTCCGAAAATATTAACATGATTTAAATGTGTAACATAATGCAAATTTTTTTCCTCTTAACTTAATCTATGTTTCTTAACCGATCTACATTTTTCCAAAAAGAAAAAAATACACGTTTTAAGTTTTCTTCTGCTAGAGAAAAGGGTGAAAGGATCCATGATTGAAAATTATGCTTTAGAAATCTATAAAAACATAACATTTAGAACAATGTATTCAATGATACAAAAGAATCTTCATGGGCTCAAAAGGAATCCAATGTGTATTTTTAAAACATAAATTCGTACTTACATTGTTCCCAGACAACCACAAATATCTGTTAGACATCCAAACAGGTCTACCACATGTCCCGATATCTGATGGATATTTTGGCTGTCTGATAGATATCCAGAAATATCCAAGTCATGGAAATAGAGTTCTTTCAGATCTACAAGCTATCCAGACTCTTACATGTTTTGGATATGGATATTTGGATAGCTTATGGATATCTAGGAATTTCCAAGTCTTGGATTTAGATATTCAGCATATCTTCTAGATATTGGACTTCTACATGTTTTGGATTTAATGGCTGACTCAGGCCATCTAATAAGATAGATATTACTGGATTATTTTATGTTCAGACCTCTGTGAGAGAACTGTGAGAAAAATTTAGAAGTTATAAATATTTTGCTTTAATTTTATTTCGAATAAGTTCGTGAAATCGAGAAATGACTGTAACTTCGATTTATTTTCCGGTGTTTCTCTTGCGCAGGGAGTCGCGCTCGCTTGTTGACGACTTGTGTTAATGTTCGCGTTTCTTATTTTATAATTATCTACTGATAATTTATTCCTTCAGTCATTTTTAGAACAATTTCTTGAACATTGGGCAACAAAAGGTAAGTGCTGTGCTTGTTTACATTTCGGCTGATCTTCAATGTGAATTGCATGCGTTAAGCCTTTTACCATTGCTAAATTATTGAAAAGTTTTAAAGTCTGCCATGCGGTATGCTTTGTCCATAATTAATGTGTTTGCTTTTACTAAAGGTATTCAAAAACTGAAGGAGTGTTTATTTAATATGAGGGTTAAACTTTCGGAGCTTCGATTTTGCTCGTTTACGTTCGTGTGTATTATTTTAAAATTGCTGATTTCTTTAAATGTAAAAAGTCTAACCTAACAACTGAGACAAATATAGTTTTCTTTGTGTTGTACAATTTTGCTAAAAGTATGTTAATTGTATAATCGATGTGTGGAAATGAAATGACTATGTGTAACCTTTAATTTCTACCGAACCTATCATGTTTACCAATATCCAAATTAATCATCTATTTTAAGCATATATTCCCCAAAAAATATGCTCTCTTTGATGAACTTTCCCGGAATATTGTTCTCAATTGGGTTGCATTAAAACACCAAGGGACCTTTAAAATCAGCTTGTCTTATTCGAAGAAAAGAATACACTGCAGACTACAAGCCATAAAGCGGGGATCGAAATGTAGTTCATCTAAGCAGTTCATTTTAAGCTTGGTCAAATAATCAAGTTTTGACTATTAATTATCAGAATTTCTTATTGAAAATGTTGTTGGATGGGGAAACCAAATCAGATAATGTTGGTTTTGGACCAGTAACGTACATGGACTTCGGTGTGCCACCCCGCAAGATTTGTAAGTGTGCCTCCCGCTCCCCTATTAAAAGAATAAAAATATTTTTCTTGTGTAATCATAGTACTATTTTGTTGAACATTCGCCTTAAAACCTCTTGCATCCCCATTACTCACCGCAGGGGCGCTATGTATGTTATTGGTTTGTACTTCATATCATTCTATCTCATCATTTACAATGTACTTTTATTGATTGCAATAATGTCGAGCTTGCCAAGTTGAATGTCGAGCCCCTCTCCACCTAAAAAACTCGAATTACTCTGATTTTGAGCAGAGCCTCTAGTTTTCCAGCGAGCTGACATGCAACGAAGTACTCATTAATAAGCCATTATTTTGCTTCTTTTTTTTCATTTTCTGAATGCTGCTACATCCTGTTGTAATTCATGGTATTATTAGTTAGATTGATATTTGAAAATTTCTCAAAGCTGTAAATTTTGTAATAATAGTACAGTACAGAACCTTTTATCCGGGAACCAAAATACCGGGAAACCAGAAAACCGGCAACATGTTGTCGATTTTTCCGCCACTTTTTAAAATACGCATTTTCGGCAATTTCTAAAAAATGAAGAGTTTTATTTGTTTTTTTTTTCTTTTGAAATGCCTAAATGAATACGAACGGTTTCTTCATAAATACCATATAAGTGGCATATAGCTCAGAATTTTTTTTTTTAGTGTAATATCTATAAGCACTTTTGGATCGTTTTCTCTTCAGATTTTAAGATGCATTACTATTTGTTATAGTAACTTGGGTTTTATAAACAATTGGCAAATATCGCTTCGTAGCGATCCAGAAAACCGGGAAATTCAGTTATCCGGGATAGCTGTGGTCCCAAACATCCCGGATAATTGGTTCTCTACTGTATATGAATTCAAGAAAACTCATATCATGCTTTGAAGTTTTTAAAATTTGCTGAGTATTTTAATATAGTTTTCAATAGCGCCATACCAAATAGCATTTTGGCAAAAAATTAACTATTCGGTTAAACACTTAAGGATCCCTTAGTGATTTTAAGCAATAAATAATAATTAATCAATATGGATTTTAAATAATATAAAAGCTATTCTAACTTTACCGTGTTAAAAAATAAAGATAATAGTAAAGTCTAATAGCAGGAACGACGAAGGCAGAGCTAAATTTTTCTTTGCATTAATTTGTTATAAGTGTAATGTTTCTTAACTTGTATTTTATAATATGGTCATCAAATTTTTTATTAGTTTAGCAGCAGTAAATGGTTGCATAACTAGAAATTTATATTTGAATACTTTCTTTTAAATATGCTTGGTTCACATTCATACGTATAAATATTTATTTTCCACTGCTACTCTGCAGTGGCCAAGTACATATTTGATATACCCTGAGTACCATGTACTCGGTAAATTTGACGAGCTCAGTAGTAGATGATTTTCTACTAAAAATATACTCAGTATGCAGTATGGCACTAGCTTTCAAAGTATTATTTACAATAGAAATGTTTTATAAATGAGCTCTTATTCATTTTTTTAGTGGGAAAGAAAAAGAATAATTTGAAAATCGTACTGAGAAAAACATTTAAGAGGAACTAATGAATTTGATGTAGTTTCTCTTTTATGTTTTTTCTCAGTGAAGTTGTCTCAGTGAAGTCTCCTTTGCTGTGCTGCCTGCTTCATATTCAGGCAGGTAAGTATATAGTATGATTTATATTTTTGAATAGCAGATATCTGTTTTATATAACAGCCATCTGTTATTGTAGAATTTAATAGCTACTTATGCTTTAAAAAATCTTAACAGCCTTACTAATGTAATGCATCTGCATTAATACTTATTGCTATAATTTAATGGAATGTTATAATTCAAATTTAATGATGTTGTTAAAAATCGAAATTTTTGAATTAAAGTATCGCCATTTCTCTCTACTAATATTTTAGCCAAGTTCCAAGTGTATCTGTAGTGCCCACATGTGTGTTTTGTAAAGTTTCTTATAATTTCAGTCATTGTTTTAGCTGGAATCAATTTCTGTTTTAGTTCTTATTTTTAATTCTTGTATCCAGTGTTATTCAAGGCATGTAAGTATAGATATAATTTAATCATTCGTAACATTTTTGTGCAGCAAGTTATCATCTTGCAGTTAAATTTTCTTCTGACTTGAATATGTACTTCCTTGTTCATATTAACAGTAATCGAAAAAAAGGAGAACATTTAATTAAACTGTTTGATTAGTGATTTATGCTTGAAAAAATCTAAACAAAAGCCATATTGTTAATGTAATTATATTTCCATTAATGCATGCAGTTTAAATATAGTTGTTGAATTGCAGTTTTTTAAGCTGAAACCTATTTATTCATATTGTAGATACAATGTTCTGAAATTGCAACTTATTTTCCCTGTGGCAGAATTTTTTTCAGCTTTTTGCGACAAATTTTCTAGAACCAATTTCTTTCTGCAACACTAGAATATTCTTCAAAAATAAATATATATGCTACCCTCTTACAGTAACACAAGGTGTTTATATTTATAAAAATGCTAACATCAATACTATAGATTCATAGTTTTTTTTTTTTCTGGTGGCTGTTTTATATTTTTCTTAGCTTTTTTTTCCTCCCAATCATAAAAATCTTACTGCACCCTGACTCTGCGACAATATTGCAGTGTCAGCAGCTTTCTGCCACAGGGCTTATTTTTAGAATATATATTATTCCTAATAATAATTGAGTATTGTATCCTTGCCTCACCCCCGCCAAAGGGAAAAAGGCAGTAGCGTACATAAACTTGAGTGTTCCTACCCCCTTGCATTGCCGGGGTGCTATGTATGCCACTAGAAAAAGGTATACTCAATGCATATTTTATCAAAACAAAAAAAAAAAAAACATGCCTGCTTTAAACATGGAGATGCATTGAGTTCTCAAAGTTAGGTGCGGGCTTGGAAGTGCCGAACTCCTCACTGAATATACTCAAGTTGTATATCTTTATTTGATACATTTATGTTATTTTTTTCATAAATTTAGATAGTGCAAGAAATAATTCTAGGTCGTTATTTGATACAGATGTTAGAAATAGCGGTCAGAACTGGTTGTGCTAGGTTGAAGCAAGGCATTTATTGAAAAATTAATGATTTTCATCTATTAATAAATATGTTCTGTTATGTAAATGAAATTGTATATTTTCTGTGTGAACATACTGTAAATAAAGCATATGTATGAATTTTATGCTTGAGTTTCTCTTTATTCAGGAAAAAATATAAATTTATTTTATATGTATTCCTTTTTTTATGCATTACTAGCTGACCCGGCGAACTCTGTTCCGCCTTAAAGGCAATAAATAAGAAAATTTTTGAATTTATTAAGTTTTTTATTATTAGAAAATACAAAAAAAATTAAGTACCTACATTAATCATTCATTATTGTTTCTGTATTTCAGTACATAGGTTGCTCTTCACTAAAGTACCTTGTGATGCGCAACATTTTTTGTTTTATTATCAGGCGCAAAAAGAAACAACGCAGATGGTCTTCCGACCCGTAAACATGCCACATACAGGGTGCGCCAGAGAAACTTACTTTTTTGAAAAAATTCCTGCACGGTGAGTTGAATGCGTAGAAGGTCGAGAGTGGGCGCATCAGGGGGGATGTTCTGCACTAGTCGAAGTCGTCAGTCGCCGTTCCATTTCTCCCCCATAGTTTTTTGAGCCACCAACCGGTCTTCGTCTACCAGGGGTGCTTTCGTATAGTTGCTGATAGTCGTGGAGTTGCTGCGTCAAGTTCGGACGAGTCCATCTTCTAATGCCAGAGGGGGACTCGCATAAACCTGTCACGCTGAAATTCTGACCAATCAACTGTGTTTCCTGTGACATCATTCCTTTTGGGGTGCGCTTGTTTATCGCTCGCGCGCGCTTGTTGTCTTTGTTCATCGCTGGCACTTGAAAGCCTTTTGTTACTCATTTTTCATCTGCGTAGCTAAGACTGACATAGCAGATAAAATATATTTAAAAAATAAATAAATAAAATAGAAACGACTATAAAACTTCAGCTGGAAATTACCCTAAAAAGTAATGTGCACTGTTTTGCAATATAATTAGTTGGGAAGCTGTAAATATTTAAATATTTCTGATTAAATTCACTCACAATTCTTCAAAGAGGGGAACAAGATTAGGCTTTCATGCCAATTGTTTCAAATTGTAGAAGCTTTGATAGTTCTTATTAATTTTATGGAGCATTTGTATGAAATATAATATGAATATATGGTGAATAATATATGGAAATACACTGAAGTGACAAAAGTCATGGGATAGCAATATGCAAATTTTCAGATGGCAGTAGCATCGCATAGAACAGGTATAAATGCGCAGTGCTTTTACAGAGCTTTCATTTCTGTTCAAGTTATTCATGTGAAGAGGTTTTAACGTGATGAGGACCGCACGACGTGAATTAACAGACTTTGAACGCGGAATGTTAGTTGGAGCTAGACGCATGGGTCATGCCATTTCGGAAATCGTTAGAGAATTCAACATTCCCAGATCCACTGTGTCAAGAGTGTGCCGAGAGTATGAAATTTCAGGCATAACATCCCACCATGGACAGCGCAGTGGTCGACCGCCTGCACTTAAAGATCGAGACCGGCGACGTCTGCAAAGAGTCGTAAATTCTAACAGACAAGCAACACTGCGTCAAATCACCGTAGAAATCAATGTGGGACGTACAATGGACGTGTCTGCTAGAACTGTGCGGAGAAATTTGGATTTCTTGGGCTATTCCAGCAGAAGACCGACTCGAGTGCCTTTACTGACAGAACGACATCGCTTGCAGCGACTCTCGTGGGCACGTGAGCATATCGGTTGGTCCCTAGATGAATGGAAAACCGTGGCCTGGTCCGATGAGTCACGATTTCAGCTGGTAAGAGCCGATGGTATTGTTCGAGTGTGGCGCAGACCCCACGAAGCCATGGACCCAAACTGTCAGCAAGGCACTGTTCAAGCTGGTGGTGGCTCCGTAATGGTGTGGGCTGTTTTTTCATGGCATGGACTTGGTCCTCTAGTGCGACTGGACCGAACATTGACTGGAAATGCTTATGTGCAGCTACTTGGAGATCACTTGCAGCCATTCATGGACTTCATGTACCCAAACAACGATGGGATTTTTATGGATGACAATGCGCCATGTCACCGGGCCACAACTGTTCGCAATTGGTTTGAAGAAAATTCTGGACAATTCCAACGAATGATTTGGCCACCTAGATCGCCCGACATGAATCCCATTGAGCATTTATGGGACACCATCGAGAGGTCTGTTCGTGCCCAAAATCCTGCCCCATCAACGCTTTCACAATTATGGACGTCTATCGTGACAGCATGGCTCAATATTCCTGCAGAAGACTTCCAACGACTTGTTGAGTCCATGCCACGTCGAGTTGTTGCACTTCGCCGGGCAAAAGGAGGGCCGACACGATATTAAGAGGTATCCCATGACTTTTGTCCCTTCAGTGTATAATATGAATGAAAAATAAGGGGATGTTCCGTAAAGGAAACAGCCCGCTATTTCTGAAGTACATTTACACTAAAAAGAATGACACAAAGCTAATTTTGATTAGAAAAATAGTACCGACTTCAAAACTTCAGATGGAAATTGCTCTATGAAGTGACAAATAGTTTTATTCTTTGAACACCATAAATACTGCTTTTAATTTAAACTTCTGAAGTCGGCACAAAACCGATTGATGTAGTAATGTATAACGGAATTAATTTGGTTAAATTTTTTAGAAAAAACAGTCAAAATCGTGAATAAATCCTTGATATGTTATTGAAATTAATGTTTGTAAATAGATTAAAGTTCAATCAACGTAAAAAAAATTATGCATGCAATCTATTGAACGCCATTTCCAACTCTTGATATCGTTCTATAATCAAATAATATATTAAACTTCAACAACCTTGTTTCGGCAACGTTTGACGAACAGTATTTTTTAAATTTATTTGGCGAAACATTTGGAAATCGTGTCATGATGCCTATAAAAATATTGTCTTCTTTTGCTATATTAATATAGTCTTCGAGGCTTTTTTTTTTCTTTATCTGTCTGTGAATATATATCTTGATAACAGTTAGAAATGAGCGAATATTATTAATATTCCTCTGAATGCACTGGAAATATTATCTATAGATAATATATGCTTAATAGAAATATACCAGAGATGAACCAATCAGAAATAAGAACACATATCTGCTAAAAAGATGAAATAAAACAGAACATTTGATTTACATTTTCTATCATTTATATTAAAAGTTCTCGAAACTATAATGTGCCTTGAATATACTAACTGCTGTATTTTAATTGTTTAAAATTTTGGGATACATTTGGTAAAAGCATTGTTCAACAGTCACCGTGATGAATAATGAATTTCCAATACAAGACTCACCTACATTTTAGCATGAAATAAGTTAAAAACAGTTATAATTCGCGTTCTGATTACTTTGGAACATCGTAAAAGAAATTCTTATGCAGAAAAATCAGTGGCCTCTGTAGAAATTTAATTCTAATTAATGCAAGCATTTTTTTTTTTTTTTTTTTGGTCTACAAAAAAGAGAGTTTATGAAAAAATGTTTTTGATTAACATTAGAAATAATAATCACTTAATATGATTAAATAATATTGCTTTATTATCGGGTCTGAGGTGGCATTCCAAGTTTTCAGAGACTACGATTACAGAAAATGTGTGAAAACTGAGTAGCAAGACTTAAACAAGTTATATGATTTTTTTTTTTTTTTACAGATTGTGAGTTAATAGTAGTAATTGCAAAAAATAGTCAAAATCGGTTCTCTAGGTCAAGAGTTCTGTCTGAGCTAAAAAAGAAAAAAACATACGATATGAAGTGATAACCGCCCCTTTTTTGAAGTCGGTTGAAAAGACCAACTGGACCAATTTTGGATTTTATGGAAGACAATGCAAATATGTTAAGAGGACAATTGACTTATAAATTCAAATTCTGACAAAAAAAGCATGGAAAATTTTTGGCAACTTTGCTAAATACACAAGGTGTCGTACAAAAGCTGCCGGAAAAATAGACTAGGCTCAGTTCGAAATATTATTGCGCATTTATTACTTTCGATGTTTAAAAACAATTGTATTTTTTTTTCCTTTGAGCTTTAAGCAATTCAATCATAAGTTAAGAAAATAAAAATGATTTTTTTTTCCATCTATATTTATTCCTCCTACTAAATAAAAATGTATGAGACAAAATAAGTTAATTTGGAAGCCCGTTGTAACGAATCATGGTCAAAATAAATATATAAACCCATGGTCGGCAACGCTCTCTACCGCTTCTGAGCAGTAGACGAAAAACGACGCTAAAACAGGTTGCGCGCAGGGAACGGAGCTACGGCGACGACACGAGAACATAGGGAGTCGAGTAGAGAGGGAAAAACGAGAAAATTCATTCCCTTCTACGGTAGCGCCATCTGACGGTCGACTGTCTACCGTCGACTCCATCAGTGCAGAACATCCCCCCTGGAGCTGAAAATCTCCAAGTTTTGTTTTCCCTTTAAATTAGTGGCCATCAAGCTATATTCAAAAGAACAGCGGGCCTTTGCCGTCGAAAGCTACTTTTCGAACGGTCGCTCAGTTACTGAAACGCAACGCGCGCATCGAGGAATTCTTCCTTCCCAGCCTCGAAAAAATGAACATTAGGGACGTGTGGTTTCAGCAAGATGGGGCCATAGCACACACATCACGAGATTCAATGAATTTGTTGCGACAACATTTCCCCGACTACCTCATCTCTTTCAGAGGCGATCTCCCATAGCCAGCACGTTCCCCAGATTTGGCGCCGTGCTATTTTTTTATGCGGTTATTTGAAATCCCTGGTTTATGTTGATCGACCACGCACAATAGCTCACCTCAAGAATAACATTCGCGACGAAATTGCCAACATACCAATTGATATGCTGCAAAGAGTGCTCACAAACTTTAAAAATCGTCTTAATCAGTGTATGCTCAATGGGGGTCATCATTTAACCGATGTCATTTTCAAGACTAAATGAAAAATAAAATTGGGATATTGTGTTCTCACATAAAAAAAGAATTAAAGCAATAACTTAAGTAGTTTTGTTTTTATTGACATTTCAAAAAAGTAAGTTTCTCTGGCGCACCCTGTATAACTGAGCATGGGAAAAACAGTGATGTTCTAGATTCAAAACCAAACTTTTAAGGATTGGCCTTGTGATTTGTTAAAGGTCATGACAAATGCAAGACGGATCGGAAATTGAAGTCTTTTAAATTCAAACGGTATATCGGTTGGGATCATCGGGATCCTAGGAATGAGCAATCGTTTCTGGCAGCTTATCACATATAAATTTCAAGGGAAGTAACGTTTGTTTATAATTTATTTCACGAAAAAGTCAAATAACACTCAACGCCCCGCTAACTTACAACCGGTTTACTGCGCACCGGTAGCTGCCAGAACGTGTGCTTTATGTCGCTCAGCCATGGAGGTGTCAAAAAAGGCGTAGTAATAAGGCTTAGTCAATAAGACAGTTTTTCTATCTATGTAACAGACACACATAAATTATAGCCTATGTCCGTCTCCTGGCTCTAAGCTACCTACTCACCAATTTTTAGCCATATCGGTACAGCCGTTCTTGAGTTATAAGTAGTGTAACTAACACGACTTTCTTTTATATATATAGAAGATAGAATAGTAGTGAGAAGAACAACCTCTTTAACTGCAGTGCAGGAGCTATCCCACGAAGCGCTCTCTACCTCTCAGCCTCAGAAGCGTAAAAACTCTAAAGTGACAATCGTTTCTGACAGCTTATCACATGTAGTTTTACAGGAAATAACGCGTTTGTTTATAATTTACTTCACAAAAAAGTCAAATAACACTCAACGCACCGCTAACTTACAACCTGTTTACTGCGCACCGGTAGCTGCCAGAACGTGTGCTTTATGTCGCTCAGCCATGGAGGTGTCAAAAAAGGCGTAGTAAAAAGGCTTAGTCAATAAGACAGTTTTTCTATTTATGTAACTGACACACATAAATTATAGCCTATGTCCGTCTCCTGGCTCTAAGCTACCTACCCACCAGTTTTTAGCCATATCGGTACAGCCGTTCTTGAGTTATAAGTAGTGTAACTAACACGACTTTCTTTTATATACAGGGTGTCCCCTTCAATCGTGGACCAATAGCTAATTTCTAAACCGTTAGAGATAAGCATAGAGTTTATTTAGGAAAAAATCTCCAAATTACGAAAGGAATTTTGGGTCCATTCAATGTTTTTCAAAAAATCAAATTTTGAAAGAGTTACGAAATTTAAATTTTTATACAGCCCCCCAGTCCTATCAATCATGTTTAGTAAAACATTCTTGACACTGTAACGTTTAAAACTAAAAAAAATCACTCTTCTACCACAAAAATTGACCGAGTTATGACGTTTTGAAAAATCAAGATTTTGAAGGATTTCGCATACGGTCCCTAAAGTGATCTCTCGATGACGTCATGAAATAATGCAAAATCTTGATTTTTCAAAACGTCATAACTCAGTCAATTTTTGTGGTAGAGGAGTGATTTTTTTTTAGTTTTAAACGTTACAGTGTCAAGAATGTTTTACTAAATATGATTGATAGGACTGGGGGGCTGTATAAAAATTTAAATTTCGTAACTCTTTCAAAATTTGATTTTTTGAAAAACATTGAATAGACCCAAAATTCCTTTCATAATTTGGAGATTTTTTCCTAAATAAACTATATGCGTATCTCTAACGGTTTAGAAATTAGCTATTGGTCCACGATTGGAGTGGACACCCTGTATATAGAAGATTAAAGATAATACTTTCTCTCAGAGAACAGAAGTACAGCTTGTTATTTCTTGCTGAATAGAATGTATGGACATGACTCAACTAAATCATTTTCAATTCATCTTTCAAGCTATGGAAAATAGTACAAACATGCCTAAATTGGTTGAAAAACTATCAAAACTTGTTAACTTTTTTATAAGTTGTGTATTATACTTTTTAGTGCAGTTGAGCGTGCTTATTAGAATATCAGTTAAAGGAATATCTCGCTTTATAAACGCGGGATAATACTATAATACATTTTCAATGTTATACATTATTTTGATCCCTGATAATGGAATATGCCGCTTAGTAGAATATATTTTTTTTTATGGCTAAAGGGCTATTCTATTAAGCGGGCTAGAGTGTATTTAAAACGTACTTTTGATTTTTTTTTAAATAAGAATAAATGTCATGTGCATATTTGTAAGAAAAAAGAGAAGGAATCATGTACAGAGGGTATACATTAACGATAGTAACACATTAGATACAGTGAAGCACCGTTTATAAGTTTCTCTTTTATACGTTTTTTCAATATGTCCCGGCAGATTCCAATACATATTAACATTGATTTGTACGTTTTTTCATGCAGTCTCTTACAAAACGTATAAACGATGCTTCACTGTATAAAAATAAAAAATTTAGCTATTCCACTTTTCTGTTTTATTTAGATTGGACTATGTATAATGTATATACACATAGAAATACACCACACATCTTTAATCATGTACACGTGAAGAAAGAAAGTTGAATAAAACTGCTCTAAGAAGTATTTGAAAATGTTTAAAACTTATTTAATTCTGATACGAGTAAGCAAGAGTAAGATAATTTTAAAATTAATCAATTAAATAATACTTTTTTAGGGGTGTGGGAAGGGGATGTTATGGGGAACATCTGAAATATATGTAATAAAAAATCATTTATTAGTAAAAAATTGATGAAAACCTATCCCTTTGGTGAAAAAAACTCTGATTGATAGCTATTGCAAAAACTTGTATACAAAATTACAGGTTTGAAAATTACTTTTCATATAAAACAAAAGTTATTTATCAATTCAAAAAGATTTTTGAACCTGTATTTTTTTACATCTTTAAATATACTAAAAAACCCTCATTATAATGATGAAATAAAAATTTCTGGTAAGAATGTACTGTGAATAACTAATTATACTAATTTTTAACTTATTTTAAAGCTATAACAAAATTTACAGGTTTAAGAATCATATTTTTTGTTTTAAAAAATGAGTTGTTATAAATATCAACGCTTTTACTCTTGATATTCAGATATTTATAACTAACTTGGTTTTTTAATACAAAAAATGCGATTTTTAAACCTGAAAATTTGCTTACAGCTTTAAAATATATTTAAAGCAACATTAAATCCAAAAAAACATCGCTTTGGATATCTCACAGATATATAAGAGCATTAAAATGTATATCTATTTCCCAACTATACGATATCCAAGAGCTATCTGGATTTAATATCTAATACACGTATAAGAGCTATCCAGTGCATATCTAACAGCTATCCAAAACCTCTATTTCATATCTATGAGCTATCCAATAGAGGTCGCGATATCCAGACGTCGCTTGGATATCCATTAGTTGCAACCTTTTTACCTCTGGTGGATATTCTCTTGGATATTTAGATGTGCCATGGATATCTACTAGATAAAGTTGAAATTTTCCTAGATATCCATTAGATAGCTACAGAATGTGATTTGGAGAAGTGTGGCTGTCTGGGTTGTTCATCCTAGAAATCGCTCACATCAAGCAATCACAAATAAGCTAACTAACGGATTACATTGTTGTAGTTCATTCTTCTTTCATGTATTTTATCATTATTTTTTTTAATCAGGTCATATTACGGGACCGTTTCTGCTGAAGGCCCGATGTGACTGAGAAACCACAAGCGCTGGACAGAAATGTCCGGACGGAACCCCTTGAGCACGAACATCAAAAGGTGCCCCGTGCCTCTTTTAGACCGCACAGGAATTCCCTATAGAGCAGCTCGCAGCTTTTAGAGTTCGCGGCAAAGCCCTTTCCTTCTAACCATTAGTATATCTCGAAACATAGCTGTGAACAGGAAATAGATGCTAATTGTTCCTTTCTGTGAATGAAACACGTTTTACGATCGACATCCCCTTTTTGCCGACCCCTTAACTGGTTTCTCACAAAAAGCTACTAGACATTTTCTACGAATTCGAATGTCCTTGTGCACTTGTTTGTGTTGGAGGAGAAAAATACCTCGGGGCAAGAAACAAGTTAGAAAGAATTCTATCGTCTGTGAACGTTTACCGATTTTTCTCAGGACTAGAAAATAATAGTCCTAGGGGCCTGGGCGACACCCTGGGTTGATTGAAGCCATGTGTAGACAAAAATTCCCACGTGCTTTCAATTGAATTGGGAAAGGGAGCTGGAAGTGCATATAAGTGTTCAAATACATTTTGCAGCCGAGATTTTGAATTGAGAATTTTTTGTAGTTCTTCAAATTTTTACTTGTTTAACAGTTACAAAATAAAGATTTTTTTTATGTTATTAGAAAGTTGAAAAAGAAATAAAATATTTTCCTCTTTTGCGTTACAAAATAGAAACTTTGCTTATTTTTTATTCAAAATAAAAATTTTGAATAAAAGAAAATATTTTTTTTTCCAAATGTCTGCACAGATGTCAATAATTAGAGAGGGGAGGGCTGAGTATTGTAGGGGGCCTCCGTTAAAATATCTGGCCCGGGGCTCATGAATTCACTGATAGATGTGCGGTGCGGGGCCCCTGAATCCGGCTAGAAGGTCCAAAGCTAAAAGATCCACAAACAGAAGATCCACGTCCAAAAGGTCCGCGGGAAAAATTTGATGGGGAAAGGAGGAGAGGGTGAGTGTTGAAGAGGGCCCCGTTACAATATCTGGCCCAGAACCCACGAATTCACTGATTGATGTGCGGGGCCCTGATACCACTTAATCCCCCCCCTCACAAAAAATAAACAGATAAATCATATTTTTATATAATATAGAGTTCACTGACACACAAATTTTACGTGTATTTCAGGGAGATGGAAAAACCATTTCTAGGGGAGGGAAATTAACTAAGGAAATTAACTAAGAGCAAAACCACAAATTTAAGAAAAAGAAAAAAAAACACACACACACAATTTTCCTCTTTTCTTTGATTGCTGTCCCTAATAGGTCGGATCCTCCTTTAAAAAAAAAAAGCCACAATTTTTTTTAAACTCGTTTTGGGGGCCCTTCTAGGCTCGGGGGCCCTCGGTGATCGCCGACTTCCCGACCTGGCCAGTCCGGGCCTGAAGGGAAAGCGGCGGATGCGTCTAAGTGTATCCAACGCGGCATATGGAATCCTTCCAGGAATAGAATGACTTCCAGGAGCGTGAAAAGATCATTTTTTCACAAGTCTTCTAACGGCACAAAATAATTGGGGGAACGCTATAAATCCAGCTTAAGTTTTCCAATCCTTGCACTCTCAAATTGAAGCAAAATGGCTTCACAACATATATCACAACACTATCGGTTTCTCACTACATTCGAACGATATGTTTTGGCAAGCGTCCAAGCTTCCAAGTTCCTGGCGCCGGGGAAAAATGATCGGTAATTCACGAAATGTTTCTGTTTCTTTAAGGAAAAGATACGTTTTGAAGCGAAAACAGAAATTTTCTGTTAAAATCAGGAAAAAACTTCCTGAAAATTCAGGTTTTTTTTAACAGTGTACACTGCTCGACATTGAAAATGCAACACCAAGAAGGAGTGGTCAGAAATTGATGAAATTTGGTAAGAAGACAGAGACAGCATGGAACAATAAGTGATATTTATTTCAAAATAAATAAGCAAAATTTAGAGCGAGGACGGCGTCGGCTCAGTAAGAAGTAGGACCACCGCGGACAGCGATGCACGCAGAAACACGTCTAGGCATGGAGTCAATAAGCCTGCGGATGGTGTCCTGAGGGACGGCACTCCATTCCCTTTCAACCATTTGCCACAGTTCGTCCTCTGAACGAGGCAGTGACAGGTTCTGCAAACGGCGTCCAATCACGCCCCACACATGTTCGATTGGTGACAAGTCAGGAGAGTATGGTGGCCAGGAAAGCATCTGTACACCTCGTAGAGCATGTTGGCTGATTCGAGCACTGTGAGGGCGGGCGTTATCCTGTTGAAAAATTGCATTTGGCAGACCCTGAAGGTAGGAGATTACCACCGGCCGCAGTACATTATCTACATATCGTTGGGCCGTCATAGTGCCCCGAATACGAACTAGAGGTAATACGGAATTGTATGCAATAGCGCCCAAAACCATTATGCCACGTTGTCGCACTGTGGGGCGTTCCACAGTTACTGCCGGTTTCGAACTTTCTCCACGTCGACGCCACACACGTATGCGATGACTATCGCTGGACAAATAGAAGCGGGATTCATCTGAGAACACTACGGTTTGCCATTCTGCCATCCACGTCGCTCTGGTCCGGCACCATTCCAAACGTTGGAGTCTGTGCTGTGAGGTCAATGGCAGTCTTCTTAGCGGGCGCCGTGATTGCAGGCCACGTGCAACCAGTCGACGGGAAATGGTTCTGGTCGACACAGGAACATCCAGGGTACCTTGCACGTGCTGAAGAATCGACGTACAAGTGACTTGCGGGTCCGCCACAGCTTGTCGGTGAATCCGTCGATCCAAGCGGTCTGACGTCACTCTGGCTGCACCTGCACCCCTCAATGTGGCTACATTTCCTCTTTCCAACCATCTCCGACACAGCCGAGGACAGTGCTTGCATCCATGTGGGTATCAGCTTCAATTTGACGTATGGACCAACCTCCCCTTCTCAGTCCGATCACCATACCCCTTGTAAAGTCGTCTATATGCTGGAAGTGTCTTCGTTGAGGACGGCGTGGCATTTCCTCCTATCACACGTATCCTTCGAGACAAAAACCAAATTTCTCCGATAATTAGTCTGGCAGAAAAACCAACATGAACATAGCCCACTTTTCAACTTCATTCTCTTATATCTTACTTCACGTGCGTCAGAGAGCTGCGCATTTCATATCATTTGCATAACTTAGTGACGTGCGTCTACGGTAAAATTTGCATGAATTTTTGACCACTCCTTCTTGGTGTTGCATTTTCAATGTCGAGCAGTGTATATACAAACAACAAATGGGAAAAGTTTGTTAGTTACAAGATAACAAGATCAAAATTATAAAGCGAAGCAATTTCA
Source organism: Uloborus plumipes (assembly GCA_038373865.1). Classification (NCBI taxonomy): domain Eukaryota; kingdom Metazoa; phylum Arthropoda; class Arachnida; order Araneae; family Uloboridae; genus Uloborus; species Uloborus plumipes. The sequence goes on along the minus strand of JAXGGA010000417.1, from coordinate 11,365 downwards.
GTGCTGATAAATTTTACTTGGCTTCAAAAATTTCAGTCTTGTAATTCAACTTTTACATTTAATTATGAAATATTAATTATTATAAAAAGGTTTTTAAATGATGAAATGAAGTGGTAAAAAAATGCACCAAGCGGTAAAACGTAAAATCGGGGGCGGACTGCACTTTGTTAAAAATTGTCACTTATTCAATGAACTAGGGGGGGGGGGATGTGTTATTCAAAGTAAATGTTTTCTGGACATAACACTATTCCATTTGCATGATTTTTACTGATATATATTTTTTTTATAATTGTTGCTAAAAAATAATAATAGTGTAATGTTCTTGTTAAAATAGTTTAATTTACTAAAGTAATTTTGTGTTTTTAAGATTTTTGCTGGAATTTTAGATGGAAGAACATTTTTATATGAAGAAATATCCTAATTCTTACACCTTTATTGTCTGTAAAAGTTAAAACTTTCTTTCATTAGTTCTTATCATTTTATATTCCCTTACTTTTAGTTAACCACTGAGAATTGTTAATGGTTCCTTTTGTGAACAGCTTTTATCCTATCAATTCCTAACATTGTTTATAATAAGTCTTTAATCTTTTCTTGTATGGAAATATACCTCCTGGGGAACCCGCCTTGCTTCTGCAAAAAGGGGTAATGCGCTTTTTGCATCATACCTCCAAAGTGGCATCCATACTTGAGCACTGTTCGACCTGAGCCTCAGCAGTCTACTCACCCGAGTGGTTGCTCGCGTGCTCAGGTGAGATGCGAAAGCTGTTTTACTGTGCTCCAGTCTGGATGCGACTTTAAGGTAGTGTGGAAATTGATGCAGTACTTTCTCTTTTATAAAAAAAAAAAAAAAAAAACTTACATACTCAAAGGAGAGATTTTGCAGGCAGCATACACTGCTCGACATTGAAAATGCAACACCAAGAAGGAGTGGTCAGAAATTGATGAAATTTGGTAGGAAGACAGAGACAGCATGGAACAATAAGTGATATTTATTTCAAAATAAATAAGCAAAATTTAGAGCGAGGACGGCGTCGGCTCAGTAAGAAGTAGGACCACCGCGGACAGCGATGCACGAAGAAACACGTCTAGGCATGGGGTCAATAAGCCTGCGGATGGTGTCCTGAGGGATGGCACTCCATTCCCTTTCAACCATTTGCCACAGTTCGTCCTCTGAACGAGGCAGTGGCAGGTTCTGCAAACGGCGTCCAATCACGTCCTTCGATTGGTGACAAGTCAGGAGAGTATGGTGGCCAGGAAATCATCTGTACACCTCGTAGAGCATGTTGGCTGATTCGAGCACTGTGAGGCCGGGCGTTATCCTGTTGAAAAATTGCATTTGGCAGACCCTGAAGGTAGGGGATTGCCACCGGCCGCAGTACATTATCTACATATCGTTGGGCCGTCATAGTGCCCCGAATACGAACTAGAGGTGATACGGAATTGTATGCAATAGCGCCCCAAACCATTATGCCACGTTGTCGCGCTGTGGGGCGTTCCACAGTTACTGCCGGATTCGATCTTTCTCCACGTCAACGCCACACACGTATGCGATGATTATCGCTGGACAAACAGAAGCGGGATTCATCTGAGAACACTACGGTTTGCCATTCTGCCATCCACGTCGCTCTGGTCCGGCACCATTCCAAACGTTGGAGTCTGTGTTGTGAGGTCAATGGCAGTCTTCTTAGCGGGGGCCGTGATTGCAGGCCACGTGCAACCAGTCGACGGGAATGGTTCTGGTCAACAAAGGAACATCCAGGGTAACTTGCACGTGCTGCAGAATCGACGTACAAGTGACTTGCGGGTCCGCCACAGCTTGTCGGTGAATCCGTCGATCCAAGCGGTCTGACGTCACTCTGGCTGCCCCTGCATCCCTCAATGTGGCTACATTTCCTCTTTCCAACCATCTCCGACACAGCCGATGCACAGTGCTTGCATCCATGTGGGTATCAGCTTCAATTTGACGTATGGACCAACCTCCCCTTCTCAGTCCGATCACCATACCCCTTGTAAAGTCGTCTATATGCTGGAAGTGTCTTCCCCTAATAGCACAGTTCTGTCTCAGCGACGTAAAAAATACGTCGCACTGCGACGTGCGTAATATCTCAGAGACGTGGCGGCACATCTATGGAACGTCTCAGAGATGTTCCACGCATGTGGAAATGTCCGTCGCATGTTACGTCGCAGAGTAACATCTATAGGCCGTCGCACTGCGACCTTGTTGTCGCAATGCGACAGCTCAGAGATGTTCTGCGCATGTGGAAATATCCAACTTCAGATACGTCGCAGAGTTACCAGTATGTACTGTCGCACTGCGACATTGTTGTCGCAATGCGACTATCCTTAGATATATTCTAGAACGGTGGAAAAAATCCAACTTCAGTTCTGTCATAGAGTAACATGCATTAACTGTCACACTGCAACATTAATTAATTCTGAATAAACTGTAGTAAGAAAATCTGATATTTTAAAAATAAATATGGAAAACTAAACAAATACGAATTCAAGTGCAATTATATGTTTTAAACATTGAGCAGGAAATTCATGAAATTAATAAAATTCAATATATAACTCATAAGTCCCAAGCAAGAACAGTTTAGAATGCAAATAAACATTTAAAATAAGAAAATTATACAATTTAATATTATACCTGAGCAGGAAATCCAGCATTTCCATTGCCGACAAACAGGATCAAGACGATTGCTGAGAGTAACAGAAAAAGATACAGCGTCAGAGAGAGTAAATAAATATTACTACTACCCTCTTTCGCCATCCATTTCTGAATAAACTGCAGTAAGAAAAGCTGATATTTTATAATTAAATATGGAAAACTAAACAAATACGAATTCGAGTGCAATTATATGTTTTAAACATTGAGCAGGAAATTCATGAAATTAATAAAATTCAACATATAACTTATAAAGACCCAAGCAAGAACAGTTTAGAATGCAAATAAACATTTAAAATAAGAAAATAATACAATTTAATATTATACCTGAGCAGGAAATCCAGCATTTCCATTGCCGACAAACAGGATCAAGACGATTGCTGAGAGTAACAGAAAAAGATACAGCGTCAGAGAGAGTAAATAAATATTACTACTACCCTCTTTCGCCATCCATTTCTGAATAAACTGCAGTAAGAAAAGCTGATATTTTATAATTAAATATGGAAAACTAAACAAATACGAATTCGAGTGCAATTATATGTTTTAAACATTGAGCAGGAAATTCATGAAATTAATAAAATTCAACATATAACTTATAAAGACCCAAGCAAGAACAGTTTAGAATGCAAATAAACATTTAAAATAAGAAAATTATACAATTTAATATTATACCTGAGCAGGAAATCCAGCATTTCCATTGCCGACAAACAGGATCAAGACGATTGCTGAGAGTAACAGAAAAAGATACAGCGTCAGAGAGAGTAAATAAATATTACTACTACCCTCTTTCGCCATCCATTTCTGAATAAACTGCAGTAAGAAAAGCTGATATTTTATAATTAAATATGGAAAACTAAACAAATACGAATTCGAGTGCAATTATATGTTTTAAACATTGAGCAGGAAATTCATGAAATTAATAAAATTCAACATATAACTTATAAAGACCCAAGCAAGAACAGTTTAGAATGCAAATAAACATTTAAAATAAGAAAATTATACAATTTAATATTATACCTGAGCAGGAAATCCAGCATTTCCATTGCCAACAAACAGGATCAAGACGATTGCTGAGAGTAACAGAAAAAGATACAGCGTCAGAGAGAGTAAATAAATATTACTACTACCCTCTTTCGCCATCCATTTCTGAATAAACTGTAGTAAGAAAAGCTGATATTTTATAATTAAATATGGAAAACTAAACAAATAGGAATTCGAGTGCAATTATATGTTTTAAACATTGAGCAGGAAATTCATGAAATTAATAAAATTCAATATATAACTTATAAAGACCCAAGCAAGAACAGTTTAGAATGCAAATAAACATTTAAAATAAGAAAATTATACAATTTAATATTATACCTGAGTAGAAAATCCAGCAATTTAAATTGGAATGAATTTCAATTCTAAGATTTTTGAAGCAAAATGAAAACATCTTTGAAAACTAACGGTCACCTCAAAATCACGAGTTATGAAAATTAAATTCATGTACATTCCTAAAATTTTTGACTTTTGCAATCAAAATATTCTCCAAAAAAAAAAAAACAATTCTATTTTCTAACCTTATGATTTTTGATAACAACAGCAACAATTCTATTAACTTAAAATAAATTCAAATTTAACTAACCAACTTTTTTTATAGGATCGAAGCCAATCCACCTGAATGCATTTTTTTTACAGACATACAAAACAACACAACTTAAAATAATAAAAGAAATTGTTTGAGATTGAAATGAACGGTTAAGCATGAAATAGAAAAAAATGCATTTCCTCTCCCAAAAAACAATTAATAAGAACTTTTAAAGCATTATTAAAAAACTTTTTCAGTAAATAAAAGACAAAACACACACACAATACAAACTTTCTAATAAGTTGACTATTCAAATCGTAGAACAGGACAACAACACACTTTCATAAATTTATACGTTGCAGTTAACAGCTTTCGCTGGAAGTTTTCAAAAAAAAATTTCATTCTGCGCATGCGTGATCGTTTCGAGAGAAGAAGGGACTGTTTCAGAGAACGTCACACTGATACATCGTGGAGACGTTTGAGTGTTACATCGTGGAGACGTACTTTTTAAAGCGCAATGTGATGTGACGAGAATGAGACATTGCGACGTCGCCAGAACATTGCTGAGACTAAGTGTGCTATCAGGGTCGTTGAGGACGGCGTGGCATTTCCTCCTATCACACGTATCCTTCGAGACAAAAACCAAATTTCTCCGATAATTAGTCTGGCAGAAAAACCAACATGAACATAGCCCACTTTTCAAATTCATTTTCTTATATCTTACTTCACGTGCGTCGGAGAGCTGTGCATTTCATATCATTTGCATAACTCAGTGACGTGCGTCTACAGTAAAATTTGCATGAATTTCTGACCACTCTTTCTTGGTGTTGCATTTTCAATGTCGAGCAGTGTATTTTCATCTCCAAAGTCAGAGTGGCGTTGCTTCATTCAATCATATTTATTGTTTTAGCGAGAAACATTTCATATAGAGTAGGTTTTTACCCACAGCATATGCATATAAGTATTAAAATATATATCTGTATAAATAAATGAAATACACTGTGTGCCATGTGAAGGTCAAGTGCAGTATCTGAAAATTTTTCCCTATTTATCATTTTGGTCATCTGTTGTACGTTTGCTTTGTTGTGCTTTATTCCTCGCTCGCATCATGTATCTTTTTTTTTTTTACTTTTCTTTATATGAACCCCGCATGAATGGCGCATACAATAAAAAAGTATTCCACATAGCTACTAATTCTGTTTCATTGAAAATTTTGCATGATACCGTTTATGGATATTTTTCTTGACCAAGCTCTAGTATCTAACACGTTGACTGCCACACAACAAGATAATTCGTAGCATGGGATTTTAATAGACAGACTTGACTGTGAGCTAGTGCGTAGGCGATAAAGATTTGCTGTTTTCGTACAGGTTTGAATTTGTCTAGTACACTGACATCAGTTTGAATATTTGGCTTTTGAGGAGGTACCAGTGAATCAAAACTGGCTGGATAGGTACAGTTTAGCACAACTCATGTGCTATAAATTTTTCTTTTCTCGGCAGTCATCATGTTAATGGTTTTTTATTTGTATTTTTCAGATAAATGTCAATATTTTATTTCGATTTTAATAAGTTGTAAGATATGAATACTTGATAAGGGTGAATATCAGGAAAAGTGCTAATTTAAGTCACAAATGAATTTCTCAAGTATTTCCAAATAAAAACTAAAAATTTTTCTTTTCCCATACAGTAAACTACGTCGCACATACAATCCATGACAAAATTTTCAGGTTTTACTTTAATTTGTGACTATAGAACTCTTTTTATTGCCTCAATGTCATGTCGGCAGCGCGTCACACATTCGAATCGCAAAGTTCAAAAAAATCCTGCGGATTATAAAACATCGTAGCAGAAACAAATACAAAAGGAAATAACGTGTTTTATGTTCATCTATGACGATTAACTCTTGTGTTTTAGATAAAATGAATTTAGATCGACAAAAAAAAAGCAATTTCTGCCTGTCACAAGTTTTCATAGTTTGAGGAGTGAGCTAACTTCTGGATTGATAAAATCTAGACAAAACATTTTTTGTCGCCAAAAAATTACGCTGGGTAAAGCTCTAATATGTGATGTTTCAGTTCCGATAGAAAATTTTCACTTCGGCTGCATTGAATTACCGGTAAGATTTTTTCAATCTTGCCTTTTCTGTTTCTACCAAATGAAGTGTCATGTCGACAGCGGAATTTAAGACACAAAATAAATAAATTTTTCAATTTATTTTTGCATAATGGAAAAGAAACCTATTGTCATGGACATTATAAGGTGTTTTTATTTTCGAATCTTTAATTAGGGATGTTCAGGTATCATATTGCGGGAAATTTGTCATGTCGGCAGCGGTCATGTCGGCAGCGCCAAAGTAGAAGGTATTTGTTACGAAACTGAAGCGTGCGTTACCGATGTTTTTTCTTCGAGTTATGAGTTTGTTGAGTTTTAAAGTACAAAGGTAGATTCAAGTGTATCGTGTGTCCTGCCAAATTTTCCCATTTTAGCAGTTTATTCATTGTTTTTGAAATGCTTCGAAAACATTAATTTTTCTGCAAAATTTGAGTTTTCAAACAAAATTATTGCCTTTTTTTTCACCTTTTTTTCTTTTACATCAATATTCCGACCTTCGTTCCTAACTACTGCACCTAAAAATATAATTTTGTTTTAAAATGGAAAACTTACGAACAGTTTATTGAAAATCTCCCTCCCCCGCCAAACTCTGACTGTCTTGATCTAATTTCGTTTTTTAAGATTATGTTAAGAATTTTATTTTATTTTCATTTTTAACTATTAACCTCTTTATCTGTTTTAAAAAAACTTTATCGCACTTATTTAGACTTTAACTAACTTTTAATTAGTCTCTAATTATAAAACTAAAAAGCGTTCAGGCTCTGAAAATATTATTATATTCTAAGTAATAATTATTTTATTTTTGAACATAAAAGGTAGTGAAAGTGTTTACTTTTGTATACTAAGTGTAAAATCTGTAATAGTTGTCAGTTCGGTAGCATTCTCATCATGCCGATAACGCTCAAAGACAACCCCCCTAAAAGGGGGGTAAATGTTCACTTTGACCATGCCCCGAATTTTTAAAAAATATTGTTACTAATGTGTATTTGAAATACCCAATTAATTTAATTTTCTGAGTATCTTTAAAAATTGAAATTTTCCATGGTCAAATTGGCACTTTTCCTGATATTCACCCATAAATTAACCAAAAATTTCATATGATGTATTAATGTTTGGAATTCACAGCATAGTATTGTTTACATACTTTACTTGTACGTCACTAGCTCGATCATTTGTTCCAAGACCAAGTTTAATGTTAAAATTCTGCCCTGGGAAGGATCCTGTTGATATGAAAATAAGAAGGGTTTGCAAAACAATAAAAGAGTTTAACAGAAATATGGACTCATCAATATTTTATATTCTGCCACCAACGACGACAATAGTGTGTTCTGAGCATGAAATCTCTCACTACAAGTGGAACATGTTTTACAATGCAAAATTTTCCCACATGGATGCATCAAGTCATTGCAAAGTATAGGTGTTTGTGTGTGTTGTAATTTTTTGTCTATTTTTTCACCTGTCAACTTACGGTATGTTCGCATAAAGCAACCGGTGATTAACCAAGTGCATTCTAATAGTATTACCAGTTAACCGATCCTGTATGAAAGCACATCATGATCACCACACCACGCCAACATCATCGAAAACAACCGAGTTAACCAGTTGCTCGATTTGAACATAACTTTAGCTTTATTACTGGTAAATTGATTAAAATGAAACTACCATCTTATTTCTACTCTTACCCACTTAGCTTCCAATTTAATTTGATCTACAAAATTAATTCCAGTTTAGTATTTAATGGGACATAATGATACGTGACTAAACTGCCCATTAATGGTGGAAAATATTTTAGTGCTTTAAATAAGTATTTTTCAGTAGTCTTAAAAACCCATCTCACAATTTTGAATAGTCAATAGTTTTTCTTTTTCTTTTGTAAAAATAACAAAAACACATTCGGATAAAATAATTTCATTTTGAAATGAAAATCAGCTCTCACATATGCAAAATTTTTCACCGTGCCAATGAATCTGATGAGAAGTCAACCGCTCCAGCTGAGGTACCCTAGAGGAGAAACAATTTTTTGCATGCAAATATCTTTTGAGTATGAAAAGTTTTTTTTAAGAAAGAGAAAGTACTGCATCACTTTCCACACTACCTTAAAGTAGGGTCATTCCATTTTAAATCAACAAATTTTCAAAAAAGTTGTTGCATCACCATTTTTGGTTTTGATGAAAATTTGCATGTGTATTCCTTTTACTTCCCAGAGCTCAAAATAGTGTTCATTTTGTTTTTAAAAAATTTACCCTTTGATATATAGGTCATTTTTGTTGTTGGCAACAGCGAAAATCGGGCGTTTTGATGCTTTGCCTTATGAACTATAACTTTTTTTCTATCAAAGATTTTGAGCTCAAGTATAGCTCATTGGAAAGCTAAGAAAAAGATATTTTTATATATGCTATCAATAAATTTCAGATTTTAAAAAAATATTTATTTTTTCAAGGTCAAAATTCACGACGACAATGACATTTTTTACTACTTTCGAACATTAAAAAACCCATGAAGGGTTTAAAGTAACAAGCCGATTTTTTCATCATATATTCATAGTCATGGTTACTTACTGCATAAAAAAAATTGGCTTGTTACTCCATCCCCTTTATGAGATATGCCCCCTCAAAGTTGTAATTTTTTTAAAAAATCCAATTTTCAACGCTAAAAAAATGCATGTGGAGGGCAAGATAAAAAAAATTTTTATTTGTGGTATTTTAAGTACTTTTTACCAGCTTTCTAATAAAACAAAAGTTGCTTTGTCATTCAAAGGCGCTTGGTAGATATAAGGGACTGAACTTTCAAAAAATTGCACAAAAACAACACGATTATTTTCATTTTTTTATTTATTTTTTTTTATTTAAATGTAATTATATACCTTATTCTTTGCTTTAAATGCTAAAAAAAGACTAAAAAGAGCAATGAAGAAACAAATTTAAAGTTTAATAAGATAATTTAATATTTTTAACACCTGGGAATATAGAATACCCCTAAACTTGTCTGATTTGTAAACATGTGATTGCTACCTACAACTGGACTGAGCATTTCTCAACTTGTCCAGGTTTGTTCATACCATGTGGTCATCCTTGTTCTGGCTTGCTCTCACATGTGTATCTTAGTTGCCTTTCAAATTCTGAAAGAAGTAGGTTGTTGAGCTAGTGTTTCTGCTGTAAAATCTTGTGAAGCTTATGTGATTTCTTTTCAATTCAAGTTCATTCATATTCACAGAATGTTTTGTTAAAGGTAAATTCTTTAGAATCCTTAAATATAAATTTAAATTTGTCTTTCTACATGAAAACTGTGAATAAGTTATGGATAACCCTAAATGCTCCATACTGGTTTTTGAGAATGATGATTGTAATATTTTAAGTTACAGTAGGCAGTCTACTGTATATAGTATTTCTGAGTACAGTGATGATGATAAAATTGTACTGCACCTGAGTACTGGGTGTAAAACTATTGAAACTGTTTGAACCTACCATGCAAAAAAATTTCTTGCCAAGTTTTGCCACCTTTATGGAACTTCTTGCTGGTAGGTACAAACAGTTTCAATAGTTTTACACCTAGTTCTCAGGTGCAGTAAAGTTTTATCATCATCACTGTACTCAGAAATACTATTTACAGTAGACTGCCTAGTGTTACTTAAAATATTACAATCATCATTCTCAAAAACTCCTATGGAGCATTTAGGGTTTTCCATAACTTATTTACAGTATACATGTAGAAAGACAAATTTAAATTTATGTTTAAGGATTCCACAAAATTTCTTCTTTTACCTTTAACCAAACATTCTGTGAATATAAATGAACTTGAAATGAAAAGAAATCACATAAGCTTCACAAGCTTTTACAGCAGAAACACTAGCTCAACAAATTACTTCTTTTAGAATTTGAAAGGCAACTAAGATACACATGTGAGAGCAAGCCAGAACAAGGATGACCACATGGTATAAACAAACCTGGACAAGTTGAGAAATGCTGAGTCCTGTTGTAGGTAGCAATCAGATGTTTAAAAATCAGACAAGTTTAGTGGTATTCTATATTACCAGTTGTTAAAAATATTAAATTATCTTATTAAACTTTAAATATGTTTCTTCATTGCTCTTCTTAGACTTTTTTTAGCATTTAAGGCAAAGAATAAGGTATATAATTACATTTAAATAAAGAAAAGATTTAAAAAAAATGAAAATAATCGTGTTGTTTTTGTGCAATTTTTGGAAAATTCAGTCCCTTATATCTGCCAAACGCCTTTGAATAACAAAGCAACTTTTGTTTTTTTAGAAAGCTGGTAAAAAGTACTTAAAATACCATATATAAAAAAAATTTTATCTGGCCTACACATGCATTTTTTTAGCGTTGAAAATTGGATTTTTTAAAAAAATTACAATTTTGAGGGGACATATCTCATAAAGAGGATGGAGTAACAAGCCAATTTTTTTTATACAGTAAGTAACCATGACTATGAATATATGATGAAAAAATCGGCTTGTTACATTAAACCCTTCATGGGTTTTTTAATGTTCGAAAGTAGTAAAAAATATCATTTTCGTCGTGAATTTTGCCCTTGAAAAAATAAATATTTTTTTTAAATCTGAAATTTATTGATAGCATATATAAAAAGATCTTTTTTTTAGCTTTCCAATGAGCTATATTTGAGCTCAAAATCTTCGATAGAAAAAAAGTTATAGTTCATAAGACAAAGCATCAAAACGCCCGATTTTCGCTGTTGCCAACAAAAAAAATGGCCTATATATCAAAGGGTAAAAGTTTTTAAAAATAAAATGAACACTATTTTGAGCTCTGGGAAGTAAAAGGAATACGCATGCAAATTTTCATCAAAATCAAAAATAGTGATGCGCACCCCATTTGTTGATTTAAAATGGAATAACCCAGTAGCATCCAGATTGGAGCACAGTAAAACAGCTTTCGCATCTCACCTGAACACGCAAGCAAACCACTCGGGTGAGTAGACTGCTGAGGCTCAGGTCGAACAGTGCTCAAGTATGGATGCCACTTTGGAGGTATGATG